>PJRA01000549.1:1304953-1327516 GCA_016987375.1 Brachionus koreanus | reverse complement strand
CCTTTATTGTAGAAAATTTTCAAGCCACACCAAAAGCTTACCGGTAAATTCATAGCTCTTTAACTTCTTTGGTAGCTTATGCAAAACGCAATCATACGTCTTCGAGAAATCTAAAAATACTACCACACCACTGAATCCTCTTTTCAAGGCCTAAGTAATAATATCTAAGCTCTCAACCAAGTTGGTTACACAGGATTTATCACGCATAAATCCATGTTGATGAATAGAAAGTAACTTGAGATTTTGATAGAGACTTTTTATTCTGTTGAAAATTACTTTTGAATAAGATGGATTTTTGCTTTAATTCTTGAGCTTTGGGTCAAATTTTATAACGAAGAACGTGGGAAATGGTTAAAATCATCGCCTAAGATAAGATCCAATTTTCGTTAAAAAGATGTCAGTTTTGATTATATTTTTTTACCACATGCTAATATTTTTTCAAAATTTAATATAAAAGTTATTTTTTTCTATAAAAAATTGTGTCTATTGAAAGGAGAGACGGTTAGCACTCCCCTTGACAAGGACGGAATAGATCTTCTGATCTATAATACTAAAAATGGCTGAGGCACAACCCTGAAAAGGGCAATCAGTCATTATTTTTAGTTTTTAAAAAAAATAATCAAGACTTAATTTATGACATGTCTATAAAAAATGTTGAAATTTCAATTTTTTTTTTTCTAATTTTCAATTAACTAATAAAATGGCCAAAAATTTGCGTCAAATTCCAATAACTTGTAGTGGTCACACGCGCCCTGTGGTTGATTTACGCTTTAGTGATATAACTCCACACAGCTATTTTATAATTAGTGCATGTAAAGATGGTTTACCGATGCTAAGAGAAGGTGACACAGGAGACTGGGTTGGCACCTTCGTTGGTCACAAAGGCGCTGTTTGGGGCGCAACAATAAATAAAGATGCAACTCGTGCAGCCACTGGAGCAGCAGATTTTACTGCGTATGTTTTAATTTTATTTTCCTATTTTATTTATTTTCCTAATTTAATCTCTAATTATTGAAGAAAATTATGGGATGCTAAATCTGGAACTGAAATTCATTCGTTTTCACATCGGCATATTGTCAAAAGTGTTGATTTTTCCTCAGATACCAACTATCTTGTTACTGGTTGTAATGATAAAAATCTTAGATTATTTGACTTGGAAAATTATGCAACAGAGCCCAAAGTTTTTACAGGACATAATTCAAATATCAAAAAGTGCATTCTAGTGGACGGATGTAAAAAAATAATTAGCATTTCTGATGACAAAACACTAAGGGTATGGGACACAGTTTCTAATTGTCAAACTACTCTTTTGACTTTTGATGATATACCAACTAGCATCGAACAATCCAGAGATGGTCAATTGTTGATTTTATCTCATGGAAATTCTGTTGAACTATACGATTTGAATAAAATGGAAAAAGTTAAATCTTATTCAATTCCAAGTGTAATTAGCGCCGTATCAATTAGTCCCGATAAAAGCTTGTTCGTTTGTGGAAGTGAAAATTTCACTCTGTACAAGTATAGTATAGAAACTGGAGCAGAAATAGGTATTTTTTTAAAAAAAAATAAAAAAAAAATATTTAATTTTGCTTTAGAATCATTTAAAGGGCATTTTGGACCAGTTCATTGCATACAATTTTCTCCTGATGGCGAAGTTTACGCAAGCGGCTCAGAAGATGGAACATTACGTTTGTGGCAGAACACTATTGGTAAAACTTATGGTTTATGGAAACTAATTGACTCAGACGAAACAAATAGCATAAATACTGTTTCGTAATTTCCATTCAGTTACTTAAAGCTATTTTCCACTTTTTAAAAAAGAGTAAAACATAAAAATAAAGCTAATATTTCATAAATTTATAATATTTTGGTATTTATTTTTTTAAATAATTGAATGCTTAAAAAAAGACGAAATATACAATAAACCGATAATCAAAGAATCTAATCTGTTGAAAATGATAAAAAATTTTTCATAAAAGAAAATGTTAAAATGATATGTTTATTTTTTTATTTTTAGAAAGACAAAAAATTAAATTTAAATAAAGAGCTTTTAGTCAAAAAGAGCGGAAATCACACTTTTTGGAGTAAGAATGTCATTAATTAAATACCATTTGAATTTTTGATATGTAAAATATTTCAATTGAATTTCCTTTTAAATTAAAAAATAATGTTCAGGTCAGAATGTTCCTATAAAAACAAAGTACAAATTTTCTTTACTTTTTAATTTTCTTCTCTGAAATAAATTATTCATTTAGTACATTTTTCTTGTTATCAAGGAAATATTTTTTATATTTCTAAACTATTGTATTTCCATATTCGATTAAAAATAAGTATCTTACCAACATTTTATATCCTGAAGTTGTTCATTTATAGTGATGTCAAAATTAATTTACTTGGTGGTCTAGTGGTATCAGAATCGAAACCAGTACTTAAAATACTTTTTAAATTTTTTTCTCAGAATTAAAAGTTTTAATCATTACAAATCTTAAATCAAATATATTATAAAATTTTTTAATTTTTTTTATTATAAAATAATTTTATCTTCATTGCAAAAAGGTAAAAAAATGAAAAAAAAATGGATCAAAAAATCCCTCCGACGTTTGAGTGTTAAATGCTTTTATTATTTTAAAGAATTAAAAATTTAGTATCAAAAGTATCTATTATGTTATTTTGCCTTTTTACTTTCTTAGAATTAAAATAATTTCGACATCCCTATTCATTAATAGATCGCAGCTTAAGTTTAAAAAACTCGAATAACTAAATACTAATAGATTCAAAAGTCTATCTTTTAAAAACTTATCTATTTTTCAATTTTAGCATCCTTACATTTTTAGTTATAAAATTCTGAATATTAAGATTCTGCAAATATTCATTGAAACGATTTTTTATTATTTTTGATAGAAATCAGAGACATCTTTTAAACTCTAATATACCAGAACTTATGTAGTAATTCAGTAGAGCATTTTCTTTTTTATTTCAGTAAAAATTGGATTTAAAAGAAAATAGTAGTTTTTTTTTGAGAGATTTAGATGTATATTAGAACACTAAGATTATTTCAAAAGAAAGGATTTAACTAAGTTACGACAAGGTTAAGAGATCTTTTAATAACAAAAATCATATATGTTCTTAAACTATAAATGTTATCATGTTTATCTTATTTAGAAAAAGTTAAAATAGTTCCTCTCAAGCATCTTTGATTTCATTATTTAATTTATTTTAAATCTTAAATTTAATTAATTTAAGATAAAATAAATGCATTTTTTTCAAGTAAGAAATGTAAAATTGATTAAGCACAAGTTAAATTTTTTTGATATTTTATCGATTTTTGATAGACTAAACAATTCAATAAAACTGAATGATTTACTAAATAATTTGGTTTTATTTCAATAATGTGTAAAAGATGTAAAGTATTGTATAAATTAAATATAAAAATAAGGAAATTAATGATATTGTATTTTTTAAATAAGAGTACAGTTACTTTTTTAAAATGAAATTAATTTTATTATTATTTTTCAATACAGTTTAAATTATTCGAAAGGCACATCTAAAATCTTAAATCAAGGTCTTTGTAATAAAAAAATGAATTTAAGCCAGGTTCAAATTAATTGTTTTGTTAAAGTCAAAAAGAATTTTGAAGTTGAATTAATTCAAATCAGAGTTCTTTCCTTTTTTTATAATCTAATAAAACAAAATTTTATTGATTTTTTAGCATTTAAAGTGTTATATTTTTTAATATAAAATTTTTCCATAAGAATTTTTTGATTTTTGGCAAAAATATATTTATCGTTAAGATCTAATAATTTGCATCTTTTCAGAAAAAGTAAGAAAATAATTATTTATATTTAAAAAAATTGAAAAACTCTGACCGTGCGTATTATTTGACAGCTTTCAATAAAAATCTAATGCGCTTCTCAGTTCCTTTTCAGTGTCAAAAATATAAATTAAAAATCCATTTATAATGAGCTAGCTTAGCTTAGCTAATTAAAAAATCAATATTTTTTATGATTCGTCTATTTTTCTTCTAAAATTGAATTAGGTTTTGGTTTTTTTGTTTTTAAAGCAATGTATTAAGATAATTTAATAACTCACTTATCATCAAAATCTTCTTTGAGGGAAAAGTTATGGGTCAATCAAGCCGAAATAGATAAGGCTGATAAGGCAGTAAAGGGAGCATTGTTTTATTTTGCAGAATGATTTTAATTAGGCGTATAGCTTGATAATAATAAAAAACCCAATAAATTTGATTATAACATTTTAAATCTGATTTTTATGTCTGAAAGCTAGATTAAAAAGTTTTTATTTATTCAGACAATAATCAAATGAATTCTTTAAGTTTAAATTCAATCAATCAATTTTTAAAAAGAGCTATTTCCTGTTTTATTTTCCAAAGATTATTTTCTAAATCTTTATTTCAACAACAATGGTGCTAAAATCAATTGTTTCCTTTATTTGAGACAGCAATCCGAACCTAGAAATTAAAGATAAAGCTGGCAAAAAGGGTTCTAGAGAAGGAATTAAATTTCATTAATATTCAGGTATTTGATAAAAACAAAAATAAAGACAAATATTTATTTTATGATAAATCTCTACATTAAATATCGATTAATCGATTTAAATATAAGTTATTTTCATTTGAAATAATAATTTTAAAATGCGCATTAAAGCTTCTTTAATTGAAAATCTTGTTATCTTTTAATTAAGATTTATCTTTTATTTTTAGTTTTTTAATTTATTTTCAAAATCTAATTTAGAAACAAATTATTGTTAAAAAAAATTAAATTTTTGTTCCCAAAATATTTTTTTTAAATAGAAATAAAAAAATTCAAAAAAAGGCTTAAAATTTCTTAAAAGAAAATAAAAGTATAAAATTTAATTTTTTTAATAATTGAAGCCTGTCATTACACAATAAATTAGCTAATTGTTTTTCCTTGTTTAGAAAATCAAGACAGATTTGCATAATGTAAAAAATTTATGAAAAATTATTTTACAGATAATACTAACTTGTTTTTAAAGAGCCTTATCGATCTTAATTTTTTAGATACAAAAATCAAATAAAACTAAAAATAGGAGTTATAAATTTAGTCTTGTTTAATGAAATCAAAAATTGAAAACAACAATTCAACCAGCCATATTGAAATAAAAATCAAAAATAGAAAGACTTTGCTGGAAGACTAGAAAATCAATGCCTAACAGTTCATTAATAAATCCCATACTTAGCAATCAATCAGCTCAAAATGAAAACATAAAAAAAAATTCCACTTATTTAATCAGAGCTAATAGTCAATCTTCAAGTTCATCAAAAAATTCAAGATTAGTTTTTGAAACAACGCAAAGAGGACGCCGTACAGATCCAAAGCAGATTGGATTTCGAAATTCACCAAGTTGGACACCTACTACACGAAGACAATTTATCAAACCAGCTCGAATATTTGACCAAGTATCGGATCAGTTTGCTTTTGACCGAAAAAAAATAGTTTCAACAAGCACAAATTCGTTGTATTTCGATAATTTTACAAAAACTCGATCGATAAATACATATTTTACCAATTTAAATTTAAATCAAATAGATAATAGGAAGAAAGAAAAAGATATTGTGCAAAATCAAGCTTTAACAGAAACAAACTCAATGTCGCTAATAGAGGACCCACACGGATATACTCAATTAAATCAGTATAAGCTAAAGGATGAAATTGGCAAAGGATCATATGGGATAGTCAAATTAGCGTATAATAAAGAAGATAATAGAAATTATGTTAGACTTAAATTTATTTTAAATTGATGTTAAATTAAAAATTATTTATTTCTAAGGCAATGAAAATGATATCGAAAAAAAAACTAATGAAACGAGCATGCTTAATAAGTAATATTATTTTGAATATCATAAAAAAAAACAATCTGAAATTTAGAAACTAATTTATCAAATTTGAAAATGAATCAAAATTTTATTTTTAGTTAGCACTTTTGAATTAATATTTATTTATTTATTTATTCTATGCTGAGGACAGAGTTGACCAATATATTAAATGTCACGTCAAATAAGAGAAAACTGTATTTAGATAAAAATTTCTTATTTTTTAAAAAAAGAATATTATTTTTTAGAAATCTACTATTTTCATTTAAAAAAAATTTTATAATTTTGCTTCAATTAGATCAAAATCAGCGTTTCTATTAAGAAATTTTTAATTTAGTAAAAAAAATATCGATTAAAATAGTAAGCTATGAGTTAAAAATAAAAGCTTAATTATTTAAATCAAAGAAAAAAATTATGTTTAATAAAGTTCTGCTAACACAGATTTAATTTAATTATAGGTTTTGAAAAAACTGACACAAAAATTGATAAAATAAGCATTTTATTTCTTTTTTTTTTCTATATTAAAAAAATTCATGAGGAAAAAACAATAAAATAATTAGATTCTTGTTAATTTGTTTTTTTCAAAAGACTTTATTTTTACATTAAAGGACGAGCACCTAGTAGACAACAGTCAACAACCTCGTCAGAAATTAATCAACCACTTCAGCGTGTTTATAGAGAAATAGCTATTTTGAAAAAATTAGACCACCCAAATGTAGTCAAGCTAATCGAAGTGCTAGATGATCCGAATCAGGATTATTTATGTTTAGTATTTGAGTTGGTGGAAAAAGGGAGTGTACTTGATATTCCATGCGACATTCCACTATCTGAAGAAAATGCATGGAAGTATTTTCGAGATCTTGTTCTCGGAGTTGAATACCGTAAGCCTTGTTATAAATTTAAAATTGAGCCTTATAAATTTTTCTTCTTAGTTCACTACCAAAAAATCATTCACCGTGACATAAAACCATCAAATTTGTTGCTGGGAGATTATGGCCACATAAAAATAGCAGACTTTGGCGTTTCGAATGAGTTCGATGGGGATGATGCATTAATTTCAAATTCATTAGGTACTCCGGCTTTTCTTCCACCTGAAGCAATTACTGAAAATAGCATTTCATGGCTTGGAAAACCACTTGATATTTGGGCCATGGGCATAACACTTTATTCTTTTGTGTTCGGCATTGTAAGCAAATTCAGTATTATTTGAATTTAAAATTTTAAAAAATTATGTTTTTAGTGTCCTTTTCAAGATGAAAATATTGCATCTTTAAGGTCTAAAATATTGATGAAAAATATAGTCTTTCCAGAAGAGTAACTTTGAAAAATTTTACAAATGATTAACGATCAATTTCCGTTTATTAACAGAATAGAAATAAGCATATTGCTAAAAGATTTAATTCTTAAATTGCTGAATAAAGATCCAACAAAACGCTTGACTATTGAAAGAATAAAAGTGAGTAAAACAATGTTCATGATTAAATTATTTTTTGTTTTATTTAGAAGCATAAATGGGTTACTAAAAGCAATACATGTCCTCTTCTTTCGGATTTAGAATTGTCTCAGCCAATAACTGTAACCGAAGACGAAGTCAAAAATAGCATCAGAACCTTATCTAAATTGGATACTTTGGTAGTCAATTTTGTTTCATTATTCAAAAGAAAAAAAAGTTATTAATATTTTTATTTAGATACTAATTAAAAGTATGATTAAGAATCGATCATTTGGTAATCCTTACAAAATAAAATCAACTAGCAATTCTCAAATAAATTAGATAAATACTGAATATATTGTTCCAGTTTAGTCTTTTTTTATTCATACATATAGAATGTGATTTGGTCTTTCATTATTTAATTAAATTTTTTAATAAAAAATTGAAAAAAAACACTTAAAATATTTTCATCAGTCTTTTCATAATGATAAAATTATAAAATTATTTAAAATTTTATTAAATGAAAAATAGACCTTGTATTTTGGAATCATTCATTTTACTCTATTTTTTTTATATCCTTATTCACTCCTTGGAGAGCATAGGTTCATCACTTTACTCTTGCTTCTCCAGATTTCATTCCCATTTCGGTGATCTCTTTTGCGATTGATGACCTTCATGTTACTGCTGGTTGTCCAAACATACGTCGTACTTGAGGAGTACATTGAAGGTTTCTTTTAGATTTACTTGTTTTTTTCATTCTAATAAGATGTCCAAGCCACCGCAGTATTTTATTTCGGATTTTGTTTTTTTGTCTATTTTCGCATTGGAAACTTTATCAAGCCAGTGTATTCGAAGGATTTTCCTTAGGCATCCAGTGTAAAATATGTTCAATTTTTTCGTATGAGACTCAGGCATCCCCAAATATCCGCTTTCACACATAAGTGTTGATTTAACTACACTGTTGTACTGTTTAGCTTCGTTTCCTTTGCGTAGCTGGTTGATATCCATATTGGTTAGAATCTAGCATAAACATTTCTAGCTTTAGTTAGTCTACTCATGATGTCCTTGTGTGTTCAATTCATATCCAAGTCAAATTCCTGAATTTAATCGTTTAAATTGTTTGAATAAACATACACAACACTATACTTTTATATAAATTACTTGTTTGCTATTTAAAGATATGGATGATTTGGAAAAACTTAGGAGAAAAGCAACGAGACTGGTGCTATAGCTGAGAAAAATTTAATTATGCTGATAGATTCAAAAATATGTATCGTACCAATCTACAACTAAGAAGGCAAAGAGGTGTATCTTTTTCAGATGTTCAAAATTGCTAATTGGTAAAAATTAATTTCAAAGAAAATATAAATTGGAAGTTTTTTTTTATCTAATTATTTGACTACCACAATAATCAAAACATCTTTTGATTATTAAAAAAAAAATTATTTCTTAGATTATTTCTAATTATTAAAGTGCTCATTTAAAAATCGTATTTTCAAAACTATTTAAAAAAATTAATACTTCACTTCAAAGACCTCATTTGAGTTGAGTTTGGAGTCTATACTTGGCTTTTCATCAAAAGTCAAAATAAAATCTGGAAATTTCAATCATTCATCATGATGGTCAACTGAAGTTATCTTATATAATTCAGCATTTTATGTTCCACACATGACCATAAATTTTCTATCAGGTTGAAGATTTTTATGTTAACTTTAAATTAATAATTCTCTATCTTTAACCTTTAAAAATGAAAATTTAATTAATTCGATTCAGAATTTTTATAATCATCAAAAATTATTTAGAAATTTTGAACACAAATTATTTATTAAAAATTTAAACTCTTCCAAAAAAAATTATGCTGATTGCAAAGGTATTTTGTTTTTTTCAACAAGTCTTAGAAGGCGATTATGTTCTTTTTCATGGCTATCAAGTAAAAACTTGTCCTCTTTTACTCGTTCTCTATGAGATAATAATTTTCCATATGTTTCCTCTCTATCTGCACTATACTAAAATTAATTTATTTAAGAAACCAATCGGGCTAAATTAAATTAATTTACTTTATCCAATTTTGATTTTTCTTTGAGAATCTTTTGTTCAAATTCCTGTTCTTCACTGTAGGACTTGGCAATTAAATCTTTAATCTGAGCAGCGTTTTGTTTCTTCATTTCAATCAATTGATCTTGAAGTTTTTTTAATTCCATATCTTTTTTTCTTCTCATAAATTCTGCTTCTTTTACTGATTTGTACAAATCTTGCTCAATTTCATCGTCCTTTTGAACCAACTTTTGAAAATGCTTAAGATGGTCTTCATGGTCTTTAGCCTGTAACTCGGTCAATTTGTGAGCCGCTTTGTTTCTAAACAAAGTTTCATGTTCTTCAGTTTTTTGTATCTTTTCATTCAGTGCTCGAGTGTGCAAGCTTTGTCTTCTATTAGTAATATCCTAATCAAAAATGAGATTAAAACCCTAATAAAATAATTATTTAAAAATACTTCTATTTTTTTTTCGATTTCATTAGCACGTCTATCTTGTTCGGCAATCATGGCAACTTCATTTAAATTTCTTTGTTTTTGGTAAATATTTTCAAGTTTATTTCTAGCATCAACAATTCTCCTATTAGCTTCACGTTGTCTAAGCGACCATTGGGCTTTTTCCAGATCGTTCTCAGCAGATAATCTTCTGCGAGTCATATCATAATTTTTTATATAATTGCTCGTCTTTGCAATATTATCCTCAAGCTCTTTTTCACTATTCAAATCAGACTTTATTTGTTTTTCTCGGTTCCTATCGACCATTTTTCTAAAATCAAACAAGTCATTTTTAGCTTTTATTGTTTCCATATTAAGAGCTAGAGCAATTTCAGCGACTTCTTTCTTAATTCTGGCCTCTTCTTCCTCTTTACGACGTATTTTATGCTCAAAATCGTTGTGGAGAGTGTTAAGCTCGTTTTTTTTTATGTCCAATTCGTTCATTTTAAGTCTGTACTGCCTGGATAAATCATTGCAAACAAGCAGCGTTTTGCGGCCCTTGTCTTTGGATTGCATCATTTGGTCAATTTTTTGCTCAGTTCGTTCTTTTGTTTTCTAATAAAATTAATTTCTTAGCAATTGGAAAAAAAATGCCGAAACTCGGGATCGAACCAAGGACCTTTAGATCTTCAGTCTAACGCTCTCCCAACTGAGCTATTTCGGCTTATATACACTTTTACTTACTTTTTCTTTTTTATGTGCGTTTTCAATCTCCAGGACTTTTCTTTCTTCCAAATTTTTTGCCAAACTTTTGTCGGCATCGAGCCTCTTTTTGCTAATTACTTAAAAAAAAAATAAAAAGAAAAAAAGATTTTATCACTATGATGATTACGTCCGTCAAATTCCCTAACTGATTGTCGAATTTGACGCTGTTCTTTTTTGACGTCACCTTCTTCGCGCTTAAATGCTCGTTCTTCTTGTTTGCTTTGAATCATTTGATCTTCAATAACCTTTAAGTGCTTCTCATTTTTTTTCCTTCTCTCGACTTCTTGGCTCGCTAAATCGACCGAATTCAATTCGATACGAATATTGTTTCTATTTTGTGTTCCAATGCCATTTTCGCTTGAAGAACGCCTTTTTTCTAGATATTTTTGTTTGAGATTTGCCCTATGTATTGTTTGACTAGAGTCAATATAACCATCTTTGCTAATATATCGACCAAATTTTCTTAAGATAATTTGTTAAATTAGCATTTAAAAAAATTAAATTTCAATGAGCCAAAAAAATAACAATCTAATAAAAGTAAATTTTTAGCCTTAAATATCAGCTTTTATTTAAAAAAAACGCATAGATTGCTTTCAAATTGATATATTTTAGTAAAAAAAAAGTACAGGAAGGTTCGCGCATAGTAAAACAACCGCACCATCTGAATTTCATACTTAAAAACTAAAACAAATGTGTTTTTTTGGGGGAGTAAAATAAAAATTTTTGACCGCAGCCCTTTAAATCCGCGCAGAAGATACAAAAAAAAAATTAATAATCCCAAAATTGTACAGTTTTATATCGTAATATAGAAAAAATTATTATTTTATCTTATTTTAACAAGATTTTGAGAAAATAAGGATATGTATCTCAAATAAGCCATTATGTTGAAGAAGAGAATATTCCCTATCAGAAGTGATACAATAATATTAGAATATGTATATTTGAACATGAGCTATTACGGCTTGAATTCAAGATACTTTTTTTTATGTTTTACTTTTACCCCCGAAAAAACAACAACTTGTTTTTTGTGTTTTTAAGTATGCAGACCAATAATTTTTATTCGGTTTTTGAAATTCAGATAGTACGTTAGTTTTTCTATTGGAAATATATTCTAATATACTAAAAAGGAAATTATTTGTTAAATTTTTTTTATAAATAATTAAAAAAATCAATTGAAAAATATTTAAATTTAAGCTTTTGAAAAAAAAATTTTAAACTAGTTTAATTTTTCGGTTTTAAGAGTCAAATAAGTTTGAACATCGCCTACTATGTAAATCATCTTAAATGAAAATCAACATAATATTTGATTTTATAGTCTAACAACTAATCTAAAAATGAGGTTTAAGTGTAATGCAAAAAACTAAAAATTCAGATAGCAGATTTAAATAAATTCCAAACAAAATTTAAATTCTTTATTAAATATTTAATTTTTAGGCTTTGATTAAAGATATTTTGATTATAAAATCTCATTTTAATTGTAAAAGTACATCATAAATTAGACAATTTAGTAAAGGATGGCTTCTAGTATGATCCATAAATAAAAAATTTACACTTAAATTTTAAATTAAATTATAATTTATTAATTTGGTTCAAATTATTTTGAAAAATAGATTTTAGCCTTAGAAAAAAATAATTTCAAAAAGTATTTTCTGAATTTTTGCCGTTTGAACATTAAAAGCAAAATAATTTTTAATGCTTTAAATATCATAAAATAAGAACTTTAAATTTTTCAAATTTAGAGAGGTTTTTTCGACTGTTTCAATTCAACTTGCATCTTGACTTAGTTGAGTTTTTTTTCTTCATTCACAATAGTTTTTAATCACCCTCAAAAATAAATTAGGCTAGCTCTGTTTCTACTGGATTTAGACTAAAATTTTTTTTGAACATTTTTTCATTAAAACAATGTAAAAAAATTTGGTTTATTTTATCTGATTTTTTTCTAAATTTTCTTATTAAAAAGCCTTGGATAGGAAATATTTTAGTTTACCTTAAAAAGTCGGCATACGATGTTAGATTTTCGTCCTCGTATGTGTAAATACTAGATGTTGCCAATAGTTGATAACGATTGTCGAGCAAGGATTTTTTTTCATAAGTTGACATTCTAAAAATGTTTAGCCTGAAGGCCGATAAGAAATAAGAAAAAAGTTCTAAAATAAACTAAATAAATGTCTTAGAAATTAACTACTTGAAATAAAAACCGAGAGTTTTATCGTTTAGCTAATATTCAATGTTTATAAGCTTTTATTTCTTTCACTTGCTCTCTTGAATTCAACTTGTGTTTCTAAGTAACAGAGCTTTTTTCAGGATTGAGAAAATTTAAATTTAATAATAATTTTTTTTTAAATTTTATTTATTCATCAAATTTAATGCGTTTATTTTGTGTAGCGGCTACATTGTCGAATTTTCTTTTATTCGACTCGGTATTATTGTTGCCGCCAAAACGGTTTGAGCGTTCAAATTTGCCCCCTCGCCCATTTCTCCCATTTGATCTAAATCCTCCTCCACGTGAGCCTCTATCACCGCCTCGGCGATCTCTAAAACCGCCAAAGCCTCCACCACCTTGTCTCACTTCTTCTTCAATTTCAGGCAATTCAGAAATCGGTTTTAGCTCAAGTGTTTTAGTATTGAACCATTTTTCTTGAATCAAGTCATCGAATTCACTAGATACATCAAAAACTAAACCCATTTTGTCCTTAGTAAAAACAACTTTTGATATTGCAGATTCACCATTTTCTTCACCGATTATTTTTTTCAATATGGCATAGGCAAATGATTTACCGCGGATTTCTTCGTCTGTTTTACTAATTATATAAGTAGTATAATTCTATAAGAAAAAAATATTAACTGAGTACAACTTAAATGAATTTTTAATTAAACTAACTTCTTTGCTTGTAAGCAGTGATCGCTGTGTTACTTTGGTACAGCCTGAAATAACTGCAAGAGCTGCAGCTAAAGCAGTCACTGCATCCTTGGTTTTTAGAACTTCTTCAGCACCTGAACGAAATTTTTCTATCATTTCAACGGTAACTGTGTCAAGTGATCTAATTTAATATTTTTTTAAAATATACAATTTTTGGAATTATTTTTTTAAATTTACCTTACTGCATCAGTTGTAGATGCTTCTACGATATCGGCTGACGATGGTGCTCCAACTCGTTTGAATTTTGTTCCCTTAAATTAAAAAAGTTAAATGATTTGATTTTTAAAGTTTAAGTATATAAGGTTTTTTTAAAATAGCAACTGTGGTTTTTCAAACTGACTTTAATTTTTTTAAAGTTTTTTAAATATTTAGAAAAAAAAAATTCATTTTAAAGCAAAAAAATTATGTTCTGCTTGTTAATTAATTTTAAAAAATACCCAACAAAAAATCCCTTTCTTGAATGCTTATTAAATATTTTAGATTATTAATTTGATCAAAATTTGAGTCAAAAATGGTTGCCTGAAATTTCAAAAGGAAAAAAGTTGTAATCTTATAAACTAAAAAATGATGTTAGTTAAGCAGTTTTTATGAAGTTTTTTCTTATTTTCAAAAATAATGAGCTTATCTTAATAATATTTTTTTTCATGTACTACACTCATAAATAACTCATAACCTAAGCCCATCTTGTCCTCAGCGATAATCAAGATTCGAAAACTAGATCGATTATTTTTTGACTGGTTTGACATTAAGATCGATTAAGTCATTCTTAGTAAATAGAAAGCAAATAGCTGTGTTGGGAAACTACGTTTCAGATTTGGCTGATGTTACTTGTGGTATAACACAAGGTCCTGATTTAGCACTAAGCTTATTTAGTATATTTATTAATGATTTAATTTTGTCAAACGAATGTGAAAAATATGCAGATTATACATAAATATTTGATGCAGTAACACAAAAATTAGAAGCAAAACCACTACAAGAAGATTTTAGGAATAACTAAATAAATAGTTAATTAAATTAAATTTTAGCAAATGTAAAGTATTGCATATTGGAAAGAACAATAGCGAATACATATATTGTTTAAATGATAGAGCTGAAAAATCGAGTTGATTAAAACAAATATAGAAAACAATTTAGGAATCCTTGTTAGAAATAACCTGTAATTTGAAGATAAAAGTTGCTAATAAAAGCGATATAATGCTTGAAGAAAACTTTTAAAACACGAGAAGCAGATATATGGAAAAGACTTTATACTTGTTATATAGATTAAACCTTGAATTTGCTATACCTGTATGATCATTATATTTTTTTTTAAGACATAAAAATATTAGAAGATGCTTAACACAGGTTAACTGAAATACCTAACTTAATTAGAAATCTATATAAATTATCAAGAAATGTCTATCTATCTATCGGAGATATTTTGTCACAAAAATAAAACTTTTCATTGTTTGAAAATTCTCATTCATTTAATCCATGTAATTATTTTTTATATTTAGATTTAAATGCAACAATTATGGTATCTAAAATCTCTACAAATATTGAGGGATTCATTGAAAAAGAAAAGCTATATCCTGGGGGAATTTAGTCGGAAAAAAATACAAAAGATTGTAAACAGCCATTTAGAAAAGCAACAGAATATAAAGGAACTAAATGAACCTGATCTTCTAAATGTAACAAATATTAAATTTTAGCTGAGGCTTTTTGATTTTGAATGTTTTTCATTTTTTTAATAGTAGATTTAGTAAAATCTTATTAAAAGAAACCCCAAAAATCTCGTATATATAAATGCTTAAAAACAAGAGACTTTATTAGAGTCAAGATCAAAAAAGCTTTTGGACTTAGTTCCATTTTGTGCTACCCGAGGATCACCTCAAATTATTTTTACTGCGAATAAATAAATTATTATAAGAAAGAAAGCATACTTTGAAAAGAGCTCAAAAATTTTGATTCAAAATTTCTAAGTCTTTTATTGAATCTTAGTATATTTATCAGTGATTTAAGTGGTAAAAATTATTAAACTTTTATTATCTATATCTTTATAAGATGAAAAAATTTTTTCCTATTAAATTTTGGGTAACCATTTTTGGACACTAGCCATTATTATTATTCATTGTTGTAGTAATTTTTTTTTCTTGTTTTATCTTAGAGATAAAAGAAAAACATAGAGTTAAAGCATATCAGAAGCTTAAAGAATTGCGATAAGTGATAGAAATCGATTATTTTAAATTATTATACAAAAAGATTAACAATTATTACACTAGTTTATTAGCTAACATGAAAAAATATTTAAAAATTAGAAGTCGATTTAGCTTCAATAAAAAATAAACTAAAATTTTTCTAAGACCAACGAATTCTTAACAAATCTGATTAAAAAAATATTTAAAAGCTTTTAAAATTTTCCTATCTATGACTAATTTTTTTAGACTTTAATCATTTCCAATTAATAAAATGCTAAAATAAATAAAAGCACCTAAAGGTTTAGATATTTAATAATTGTTGAAAGAAAAGTAAACACCAAAAAAAAAATTGACTTACGGTATTTCTCTCAAGAGCCAATAGTGCATTCAATTCATTATGTTTATAAAAACAAACACAAACACCAGTTCTACCGGCACGACCAGTACGTCCAGATCTATGTACATAAGATTCGTAGTCTTTGGGTGGCGAACAACAAATGACTAAATCAACTTCGGGTATGTCTAAACCTCGGGCAGCTACATCCGTAGTAATGAGAACTTTATATTTACCATCTCTGAATTTTTTCAAAACAAGCTCTCGTTTATCTTGGGGAACATCACCATGCAATACATGTGACTCCTGTTTTATATCGCTACTGCATGCAAGTTCATCAGCATCTTTTTTTGTTTGACAGAATATCATTGCTCTTCCATGCTTCCCACTATAAACCTGCAAAACAGAGCCGATTGTCGAAGCTCTGTCTTGATAACTGCATTGGATAGCCAAATGTTCTACAGTAGTGGCCACTTTCAAACGAGAATCACCAATTAAATCTATAAATTTGTATTCATCATCCATGTACTTTTGAGCAGTCTTTTTAACCCAAGGAGGGCATGTAGCAGAGAAAAATAAAGTCTGAGCCTTATTTTCTCTTGATTCTGTATAAACATTCTTGAGAATTTCTTCAACAGAATCCTGAAAACCCATGTCTAGCATTCTGTCAACTTCGTCCAATATTACATGATCTACTTTTCCTAAATCTATACTGCCAGAGTTGATAAAATCCAAAATTCTTCCCGGAGTTCCTGCTAAAACATCAACTCCTTTATTCAAATCACTTTGTTGTCTTCCATAAGCTACACCACCATAGACACAGCAGGTTCGAATATAAGTCGAAATTGACGTGAAATCATCTCCAACTTGCTTAGCCAATTCTCTAGTAGGTTCCAAAACTAAGCAATTTGGTGATTTGGATAATTCACCGGGTTTTTTGTTATTTTCGAGTTTTTCTACAATCGGAATTCCAAAAGCCATTGTCTTTCCAGTACCAGTTCTAGCTTGAGCTATCACATCGTGACCGGCTCTGATATGCTTCAAGGTAGCTACTTGTATGGGATACAAATAATTAATACCTTTGCTTTTTAGTTTTTTGACTATTTGTTCAGGCAGATTGAAATTGTTAAAGTCACCACTTTCCTGGGCTTCTTTGGACTTGACATCACCAGCTAACTCTTTTTGCTTAGATGCATGCTCATCGTCTTCTTTAGTATTTGACGATTTAATTCCGTTTGTAGCCAAGCCGTTTTTTTTCACATGAATTTTTATTTCCTCTGAGTCTGAATCTTCCATTGAATCTTGTTTTTTATCATTTGTTGTGTTCTTAACGCCTTTTGATTTTTTAAAATCTTTTTTATTCCTATCAATTTTTACCATTTTAGTTTGATATTTTAAATTTTTTTTCTAACACGAGGAGTTAAGTACGTTTCTTTCAAATAAATTTTTTTTAGCATAAGTTAAGCATTTTTCAATGAAATTCAACGTGCGTTCAAATTATGGGCACCTGAAGCATTTAATGAGTCTTGAGATTTTTTCAATTTAGTTTAGATTGCGAAGACAAATTAAATGGTTGGTGTCTATTATAAAAAAAAAATTTAATTTTCGAATAGTAAATTTAAACTTAAGTTAAAATTTGAAATATTCAAAGCAAATATATTTGTTTTTGGCTACCATTATCTTTAAAATGAGTCTAAAATTTAATTTTTTTCAAATAAAATTAATTTTAAACAAACTTAAAGATTTTATTAATTTTCAAAAAATGAATTTTTTTTATTAAAAAAAAAAAATTTATCGCTTTTAATTCTAACAATAAAATTAAATTTTATGTCTTAAATTAAAAGTTGTTTTATTAAAATTTTGATAATTATCCAGACATTTTTCATCTAATAAATCAATAGAATGTACTGTAAGGGTAAATTTTTTTATTTAAAAAATTCACGTTTTTAAGACAACAAAAATATTTTTTCTTGCATAAAAACCATTTGGATGCTCAGAAATGTTTTGCTTATTTTCTCTCTTTGCATCGCATTGCGCAATTTAATTAGCAAAAAAAATATTTGCATACACTTTGAATTTTAATAATAAAGTTGTTAATCTTAAACTTTCAAAAATTCTCAAAAAATGTCTCGACATCGAAACCTGCGAAAAGTTTCTTTGGCTGACGATGGTATTATAAAAAAATTTATTTTTCTAATTTTGATTTATATATAAAATTTTAACAAGATTATGGCGATGATCTCTCTCAATCTTTTGATGAAAATTACTCATATGCCATATCACCTGGAACAAGTAACTTATTTAGGAAAAAAAAAAACAGTTTTTCTTATGATTCAACTATTTAGCCGATATGTACATGTACAAACGAAACGCCCAGCAGCAAAGTATATCCGAATTCATTAAAGACTCTTCTATTCAGGAAGAAGAAACAGATATCAAAGAGACTGACAAAGCTTTAAATCAGAAAGATGAGGACTTTATGTTTCAAATGGATAAAGGTGATAGCAATTTTCAAATCTAAAAAAACTAAATTAATTTTACTTTACTTTTAGAACCATTTAATTTAAAGTCGGAGCCAAAGCAACCAGGTAATTCATTTATATTTGAAAAAAAAGAAATTTTTATTTAATACAACTTTTATTCGGGAAGGTAAGATGATCTTGATAGTCTGATATTAAACTCAAAACTCTATGACGAACAGGACACCACTTTGATCAACGCTGATGAAGAAGACGGCAAAGAGTTCGACTTGGAAAGTCTTGCACAAATTTACACATCTGAATCAAAGCCCGTGCAAATAGATTACGGTCTTGACAGTCTTATCAAGTCTGATGAACCTGAAAAAATGTCAACATCAATAGACAATCTTCTTGACAATTTTTTTATGAATAACTTTCAAGATAAAAATTATAATAGAACTAAATCAATAAGTATTAGTGAAGAAAAAGTAGTAAAAAATGAAAACGCGTTTTCATTGAGTGACTTGGCATCCGAATACTTGTCAAATATGACACCATCTAGCGCACATACTCCATTAGGTTCTAGTTTGGTCGATTTAATTGACAATGAATTTTCCAAACGGTTGAGTATAAATGAAGATTTTGAGGAAAAAAAAGTTGATCTAAAAGAAAATCTAATAATACATAAAAGAGATAGGGCCCGATTTTCGATCGGGTCCGATTTAGCTTCGTCTTCTTTTTCCTCAACAACTTCGGGCAAAAACGAACCAATAAGTTTAAATAAGATTCATTTTGTTCCAACTGTACGCGAATTACCATCTGATTTGCAAATAAAAACCCTATTTGAGTTGTGTTTAGAATCAGAGATTGGAGATTTTTTCTCACCGGAAAAATGTTTCGAACAAAATTTATCAAATATTAATTCAGAGAAAATTTTTAGCTATGAAAAACAAAACAAATTTGCAAATCATAATCGAACAAAACGAAATAAAATTCTAATCGATTTGACACATGAGCAAGCTAAAAAAAGCGCTAAAAAGTCTTTAAAACAAAAATCGAACTTGCCGTCTTCTTCGAACAGCGCTTCTAAAATTAAAATTTTCGATTTTTCCATACCTTCGCCTGACGATATTGTTTTAGCTAAGCAAAAATTTGCCTTTAAACACATGAGATTTAAATAGAAAAGAAAAAAATTTTTTTTTTTGGTTTAAACCATTTTATTTATTATTCAATAAAACTTTAGAATTAGCCTTTATTTTTATTTTGAAGAAGTTAGACAAACTAAAAAGATGAGTGAAAGTCAACCATCAAGTAAATTTAGTTGAAAGTCAAATAAAAATTTTTTATCCTTTAAATTTTATTTTTTTTAGCTCCAAAATCACAAAAAACACAGTCAAAGCCATCTACCCCAGTAGTACAAGCCAAAGCCAAAGCAAATTCCACACAAAAATCTCAAATTAGCAAACAAACAGCACAACTAAGTGAGCTTCGTATAAGCCCAACAATTGATTCAGCTGCTAGAGAAAAACTCCTTAAGCAGTATGGAGAACACACGGCTGGAAAAGATGTACTTAATTTGATAGTTATTGGACACGTTGACTCGGGCAAGAGTACACTAATGGGACATATGCTTTATCAAATGGGCCAGGTATCGGACAAACAGCTGCATCGATACAAACAGGACTCGCAAAAAATAGGCAAAAGCTCTTTTGCGTATGCTTGGGTTCTCGATGAGACTGAAGAAGAGCGAAGCCGAGGCATCACTATTGACGTTGCTCAAACAAAATTTGAAACAGATAAAAAGATTATTTATCTTCTAGATGCTCCAGGACATAAGGATTTTATTCCGAACATGATTACGGGTGCTACTCAAGCTGATTCGGCTATTTTAGTTATCAATAGTGTTACTGGTGAGTTTGAGACTGGCTTCGATTTAGGAGGACAGACTAGAGAGCACTCTTTGCTCGTCAAATCTCTTGGAATTAATCAATTAATTGTTGCTGTTAATAAAATGGACATGTGCGACTGGTCTGAATCAAGATTTTTAGAAATTCATAAAAAATTGAGTAATTTTTTAATCAAACAAGTTGGCTTTAAAGAACCAGATCTTATGTTTGTTCCATGCAGTGGTCTTCAGGGTGAAAACTTGAGTAAAAAATGTGCTGATGAAAAATTGACCTGTTGGTACAACGAAAAAAAAACGTTCGATTCTAAATCAATTAAAGGCGGCCTAAGTTTGCTGGACTGCGTAAACAAGTTAAAGCCTCAAGAAAGATCTATTGATAAACCATTTAGGTTTTGTATATCAGACATATATAAAAGTGCTCAGACAGCAAATATATCAATTGTGGGAAAATGTGAAGCCGGCACGCTTAAACAAGGTGATAAAATAATCATTGTGCCTGCTAACGAATCTGGCTTAGTAAAATCAATTTCAATCAACGACGAAATGTCGCTGCCTATGTGTTTTGCGGGCGATTCTGTCACATTAAATGTAGCAAACGTTGACATAAATAACATATCGATTGGTAACTTTGTGTGTGATACTCAATCTGTTATGCCAGTAACAGATAGAATAAGGGGAAGAATTATTTTGTTTAATTTGAGCATTCCAGTTACAAATGGTTTTCCGATTGTTTTTCATTACAAATCATTGAACGAATCAGCAAGCATTAAAAAACTTGTTTCTCAATTGGATAAAAGTAGTGGCGAAGTAGTTAAGGATAAGCCTAGAGTGCTGAATAATGGACATAGTGCAATTGTTGAAATTAAATTAAATAAGCCCATTTGTGTCGAATTGTACCAAAATTATCGTGAATTGGGCAGATTTATGTTGAGATACAATGGTGTTACAATAGCTGCTGGTCAAATAACAGAAATAGTCCAAAAAACAAAAAATTGATTTTTTTATGACTTGATGTTTTTTTTTTTCAAATGGAATTTAATTACCACATTAATTTATTGAAAATAAAAATATTCTTTTTTGAAATTTTAATTTTTAATTTTGAAAATAAAATTTTAGCTTAGACAAAATATTAAATATTAATTCAAATCCGACTGGAGTATAAGGCGCTTACATTTCTATTCTATTCTAATATGTTCTTGGCGGAAATTGTCCTCATTTGATTTACATTTCTTTTAAATGTGTTTTTCAGAAATTTTCCTCAAAGCCATTTTGGTCTTTCTATTAAGACTTAAGTGATTTGAATTATTCCATATATCTAATTTTAAAATTTAAATTTGTTGTAATAAAAATATTGTTTAAAAAATATTGAAGGATTTACAAAAATCTCATCAAATTAAGTTTACACAAAAATTTAATAAAATAAATTGCATTTAGAGGTAATTGAATAGTTCGATTAACAGTCGAAATACCGTAGAATGGTTTAATTGACTGCTCTTTAACAATATTTTTCACATCTTTGAGAAAAATGTCTTCGAAATTTAAAAAAAATGAGTTAATCAATTATTTATTTCAAAAAAAATTGAGCAAAGATACAAAAGCATGAGCTTTTTTACAGTCCATATTTAAATGAGACTAATAATTTTAATGTTTTGAATAAATTCAACTTTTTTTGTTTTAATTTTTCTGAATTTTTTCCTTTTGTATGATTATTACTTTATGGTTTTCTTCATCGAGAATTATTTTGTCGTAGAATCTGTTAGCCAAATTTAAAAGTCGTGGCTTAATTATTTTGATTTTTCCTTGTAAGTGAATAAGCTAAGTTCTGTCCATGTAGTAAGAGCAAATTCATAAGTAAAGAAAGCATTCTTGGATGTATAAATTGCCAAGTAACAGAATTGGAAACTAGATGGTATGCATGTTTATGCTGGAGAAGCTAATTAGAGATGAAATGGTAATGCATTTATCTGAACACAAATTACTTTCTATCCATCAACATGGATTTATGCGTGGTAAATCCTGTGTAACCAACTTGTTTGAAAGCTTAGATATTATTACTTAGGCCTTGAAAAGAGGATTCAGTGCTGTGGTAGTATTTTTAGATTTCTCGAAGACGTATGATCGCGTATTGCATAAGCTACCAAAGAAGTTAAAGAGCTATGAATTTACCGGTAAGCTTTTGATGTGGCTTGAAAATTTTCTACAATAAAGGAAAAAGAGAGTTGTAATAGGTCAGTATGAATTTGATTGGG
>PJRA01000549.1:1279934-1304149 GCA_016987375.1 Brachionus koreanus | reverse complement strand
TGTCGGTAGAAACAAAAATAACGAAAAGTCTACTATAGCGGGATTACGTTAGTCTTCCTGCTTTGTCAGTTTAGTTAAACTAAACTTGACCGTAGAATATTAACTATTATTATTATTATTATGTTTTATAATAATTTAATAATAATTTTGTTTCTGAAGACCAGAGCTTTCCTTTCAAGCATTCATATCTACATCTTATATCACATTTTTTATGTCAGTATTAAATCCTAAATGTATTAAATATGTTTTAATGAAGCTCAACTTAGGATCAAATATTTTACCAAGGATTTTTGGATGTGCATCAAGACCAATTTTATGGCTATTTAGAGCTAGGTCCACTGAATAAAATCACTAGATTGTGTAGGTTGTTTTGTTTGAAAAACTAATATAATTTCTTCTTGTATAATTGGTTTTAGTTATTTAATATTTGGTTTCTCTACATAAAAACATAGGTCGTCAGCATAAATAACGTGATTTTCTTTCAATTTTTCATTTTTGTCAAAGAACTAGATTGAGAAGAGTGTTAGTTATAAGATTCAGCCTTGATTAATAACATGCAAATACATTTTCTCTGAAATGAGAAGGATTTTTTTACTTTTCACGAGATCTCAGTTTTCTGACATTTTCTTATATTTCTTATATTCGGATTATAGAAGCAAAATAAACATATAAAACCAAATATGTACCCAACTGTGATGTTTTGCTAAATCAAACTTCTTTGTAAGGAAAATCTTTACAATTTTTTCTCACAATTTAAGGGAAAATAAATTTTAATTTGTGAGAAAAGGCTTACTCTTATTTCAGATAGATATTTTTTCTATCGTTATCAAAATTTAAAATTTTTTTTAAAATTCTAATACCTTTTATCATTAGACAAAATTGAATTTTGAAATCGTTGTTAGACGTTGCACGTTTAATGACACACCTAACATTCTTTAAAAAAAAATTTTCTTTTTTAGTTGACAAATTTTTTTTTAATTTTAATAGTAACTAAAAATTTTCAGTATGAAAAATGTTTCAAATTTTTAATGATCAAATTAGAGACGCCCTATCAAATTATAAAATTTGATTAATATTCATCGATCGATATGTAAAATCATATCACTAGAAGCAGATAACATTGTTCTCAAACAAACTCCTACTTTAAGAACTTTATTATAATTTGAGTATCTATTGATGAGCTTTCCATTTAAAAACAGTTAAACTCCTCTTTTATTATTATTTGTTGGAAAAATGATTAAGTTTTTAATTTTTTTAAATCTTATATTTTTTATCAATTGTTGGCCAACTTTTGAATTGTTTACAAAACAGCGCCCAGACCAATTTATTCTAGTCAAGTCATCTAATCTGCAAAGTTTTGGATTTGATCATTCAAAAGAAACAAAATTTATTGTTCATGGATTTTCAGCCGACTCTTCTTCTCTAATTAATATAAAAAATGAATTGCTAAATCATGAAGATTTAAATGTTATCATGGTTAATTGGAAAGAAGGAGCCAAAGCTCCTGATTACTATAATGCATTCACTAATGTAAGAGTGGTTGCTCAAAAAATAGCTGATTTTATACATCAAAGTCAAATGGATTTTTCTAAAATTCATTGTATTGGACATAGTTTAGGTGCCCATGTTTGTGGCTTTACTGGAAAAAGAATAATTGGAAAAATTGCAAGAATAAGTGGTTTAGATCCAGCTGGACCATTATTTGAAGGAAAACCTGTTTATTCAAGATTGGATAAAACTGATGCTGAATTTGTGGACATTATACATACTGATGCAACTCTTGGAATACAAGATCCAATTGGTCATTTAGACTTTTATCCAAACGGAGGACGAGTTCAACCAGGATGCTTATTTAAATCGAATGAACTGATAAATAAGACTGCTAGTGATGAAAAATTCAAAATGATTGAACTAAGAATGACACCAAAAGGGGAAGTAATTAGCTTTTTGTCATGCAGTCACGCTAGATCTCATTTATATTACATTGAAAGTATTAGGAAATGTATTTTCAATTCTTTTATTTGTTCAAATTATGGTAAAACTATATTTATTTTGTTTGATCAATTAAATATTTGGAATAATTTCTAGATAATTTCAAATCTGGATACTGCAACTCAAGTACTTGTGCATCTACTCTCGCTGGTTGTGCTAAAATGGGATACAAGGCTCACAAATTTTATCAGAATGGAAAATACTTTTTAGATACAAATAAATCTTGGCCATATTGTTAATAATAATTGGCTTCCATTTTTTAAAATTTTTTAGGCCTTTTGATTTATCAATAAAAATTCAGCTTCAAATAATTCTCAGTCAAAAAAATTTAAAGACTTTTTAACAGTTTTTTAAAAAATCAATTTGTAAAATAAGGAATATAAAAAAAGACAAGGCTTAAGATTTTTAACTTAACGGAACTCAAAATTAGGCGTTTGAGAGGTGATTTAATTCAATTATTCAAAATAATTAATGGACACGAAATTATTAGTTTTGAGAATTTTCTAAATTTTTCTTGTAATCGAAAGTACAATTTGAGTGGACATAACAAATGTATTGTTAGGGAAGAAGTGAAAAACTGAATGCTTCGATATCATTTTTTAACTAATCGAGTAGTTAATGTTTGAAATAGTTTACCTTATCACATGTTACATCATTAATTCAAACAACTTCAAAAATAATTTGGAAAAATGGCCCAGGAAACAGTCGAATTTACTACCATAGCTTAAAGAAAACTTTACGCAAAGGACTAAGTCTCCATTCCAACCACCCAAGGTTTGGCTAAACTATTTTTTAAATAAAAAATAAATAAAACTGAAGATATTTTAGAGTAAAATGCACGATAATCTCTATCCGGCTTATTTATAAGTCTATTATCTAACCAAAGCTATTCAAGGACTTAATTGGGGATTAAAGAAAAATTTGTTGGATAAACTTTTTTGATCAGAATCTGAGTGAAACTAAATTTATAAAAAATAACTTGAAAAGAAATTAACACAAAGCTTTAAAGAAATGAAAATATTAAGAATAGTTGATTTCAGGCTTTAACAAAACAGAAAAGACTTTTTTGAAAGACAATCTTTTTTAAAACGATTGGCACATTCACAATTCTGCACAAAAAAATTAAGAATTTAAGGGGATTCTAATCATGTAGTTCTCTAAATAACTACAACACCGACTCTAGCCAATTTTATTGTCTATAGTCTCCTAGTGAAATACTATGACCTAATGTGTTTGGCAAGTCAATAGTAGTATTTAAATCTGTGTAAAGTATTAGATAATCTTGCTCTCTTATTATTATTATTATTATTATTATAAAAACAAAAGAATCAATGGCTTGTCATATGAAAATGCTGATTTGAAAGGTTTGAAAGATAAAATTAAATTTCACAAAACATTATTTGAATTTAAAAATTAAAATAGCTAAAACTGAACGGAACAAGAAACTAGAGACAGAGTTTCTTGTTTTTGTTTTGTTTTGGATAGGTATTAGATAAAAATTCATAATTTTTTAAAAAACCTAACTAAAAAATTGCTTGAAAGATAATTATTTTAGCTAGAAGATTAAATAGAATTTAAATAAATAAATTGCTCATGCATGAAATTTGATTATAAATGATTTCTTTAAATCTAAATAAGATAACTAAAAAAAATAATTACGGTGCAAAAAATCAAATTTAGTTTGCACTTCTTTTTTTATCCTGTGTTTTTAATAATCAACAATATTTGTCATGTTTAAATTGGAGTAAATGATTTAAATACACGAAATGTCTAACAGATAATCGAAGTGTTTGTTTTTGTATTCATATTCAACTTCCTTGACGAAGACTTTATCAAAATCTTCTAACAAAATTAAATTTTTTTTTCTTCATTTTTTTAGTTCTCCTATAATGCAATTATTGTAATTTTCAGTTGAAAGTGAATTAATAATATGCTGGATTTAGTTATCTCTTGAAGGTTGGAGTCCTTCTTTAATTAAATTTCAAGAGGGGTTTAAATTTTAAAAAATATTGTAAATAAAATTATTTTGCATTTTAAATATAAAGCAATTTTTAAAATTCATAAAAATAATTAGTCTTTAAGGCTTAATCAATCTTTTTTTAACAATTCACTTTTAAACAAAAACTTTTAATCTTTTTTATGTCGAGTTAATATTTAGATATGATTAACATTTTTTTTATAAGTTTTCTAAAATAAAAAATGTGTTTTTTAATTAAACTTTGAAAACAAGAACTTTTTTTTAAGAAAGATAAATTTTATCGAGGACCACCAGTTTAACACTAGAAGCACCAAACGAGTCATTTTGACTCGTTTTAAAATTTTTTAAATCCTCGTATCTTTTCAATGGATTTTTTGATTTATGTAGATTTTTAAATTTTCTTTAAAAATAATATTACTTTATAAAATTATTATAGTTTTTGTTATAAAATAATTTCAAATTAAAAAAACGTGAAAAAATGGTTGGTGCTTCTAGTGTTAAAGCAAACTCAAAAAAAAACCCTTTTATGACTTTAATTTTAAGATTTCCTGATCAGACTTGTTTTTAAGTCACAAGTCTTAAATCAAGTCATAACTTTGACTTCATTTTTTATGACTTAGACTTAAAAGTGTGAATTATAAACAAGCCCTGATTTTTTAAGTATTTAAAACAAAATTTTTGATAAATAAAAAGTAGTGCTTTGAATTTTTATTTAAAGTAAACACTAAAATTTTAAATAATGTTTGTGAAAAAGTTAAGGCTATTTTTAAGTTTATAATTAGAATAAAATGCTTTAAATTTTCTCGTTGCTACCATAACTTGCTGGTACACTATTTGAGTTTTCATTTGGTTGGTTTTTAGCTTGATTGTTTGATTGAACAACTGTTAAAGCTATCGGATACGCTGAAGCCTGCATTTCTAAATTAGATTACGTTTTATTAAAATACTAGAGTTAAAGAATATTTTTCCAAGTTAAAATATTTTTTACCTGTTTTTGAATAAAACTTGTTATAGATTTTGAAGTTAATAGATAATAAGTATTTTAAAGTTATAAAATGATCATTTATTTGTATTATTTATTTGAAAAAAATTAACGGTAAATTTTCCATTATCGAAATAATGATTAGAAGACTATTACTAATTTTAATTTTTTATCTGATCTATTTCATTTCGAATAAAATATATTAGTTAAAATTTTCTTATTATTTTTAATGCATATGGTCATCAAGATGGTCAATACTAAATTAACAATACCGATTTTCCTTTCTTAAAAAGTCGTTTATTTATTGACAAATCTAACTGTCTGTCGATTATTTTTAGTTTTTATTTTTTAGTTTTGTTTAAAATACCATAATTGTTCTTTTTTTAAGACATTTCATTGTGATAACGCACAATAATGAAATCCTCTTTTATAAGAAACACTGGTTAAAATATTTTATTTAAGACAAGCTTTTAATTTCGAAAATCCAGCTTTTTTGAGCATATTTAAGTGTGTTTTTGTCTTAAATTTATTTATCACATTTCTTAAAAATCGACTGATTACGTTGAATAAAACACTCCAAATGTTTATTATTTCAGAGAGAAAATTTAAACAAAAAATAAAGAATTGACTAATATTTATAAAAATCTCAAAAATATTCGAATTTTTCCTTAGTGATTTTAATTTTTACGTAATTTTAAATAAATATACGTTAAATACAGTTATCGTAGCACAAATCTATCTTATAAAAAATCGATTTTTAACATAACAATGGCTATTTTGTTAATTTAATCTCAAAGCTAAAATGGAATTTTTTAAATAATCAAAAATTTTTTATTTTTTTTTATGTTGAGATAATTTTAAGATATGATAGATTTTTTTAATTATTCGAAAATAAATTTTTCAAATAAAAAAAATGTCTTATTTAATTAAAATTTGAAAACAAAAATTTTTTGTTTAAGAAAGAGAAATTTAAATATTTCCTGTCAAGCAATCGAAAAATTAAATAATTAATTATATAAGCTTGACTTGAATATAACTTTCATTTAAAGATATAAATATATATCTTTTTTTTCAAGATTAAAATTGTTTGCAATTATTCAGATATTTTATGAATTAAATGATTTTGATAATTTTAATTTAATTTTTATTTCAAAATTTCAAAATAGAAGACTTTGATTAGCAAAATTCTTCTAAAATAAACAAATTATAAATAATTTAATTTATTTTTACAGAAATTTCCATCTTGCAATGAATCATTTATCTGTAAACAATGTTATTAGCCGGTATGTTTTGCAAATTTGGATCTGTTACATAGACAACATTTTGAGAATCTAAGTAATTAGCTGGTTGCTGGATATATTGAGGTTGTGCTAAATACTGAGGCTGTGTAATATACTGAGTCTGTGGTAAATATTGAGTTTCAGGTTGAACAATATATTGAACTTGTGGCTGTTCATAGGTCTGTGGCTGGTTAGCATATACATACTGTGGCTGTTGATAGACATATTGTTGCTGCTGTGGAGGCTGAGCGTAAATTACTTGATTGCCTGGTTGTTTCTGATAGATAATCTGTGGCGACTGACCTCTATCCATATATACTACATTTTTTTGCGGAGGCTCATCGACATAGATAATTTTCTCTCTATGCTTTGGCGGTTCGTCCATGTATATCACTTTTTCTCTTGGTTTTGGTTGATCGTCAACATAGATTACCTTTTCCTTTGGTTTTGCTCTTGGTCTATGAACAACTTGAACAAATTCTTCAGGCTCTTCATCAACCACTAAAGTCCTCTGTAAGTCCTCATCTGAATTTACTCGGTATAATGGCTGTAATTTTACCGGTTTACGTGAGCTAACAATCACTTTAGGTTCTGGTTTCTACAAAAATAAAATCGATTTATCTCAAAAAAAAACAAATAAACAAGTTAGTATAAAATTTTTTGATAAATCTAATTAAAAACCAAGTGCTTAACGAAAAATTTGAGATTCAAAAATTTAAATTTTTGAAATTATACCTTCATTTTAATATAAACATCGTCGTATTTCCTCATGTTTTTTTTACGTTGTTGCGGAATATGCTTTTGATTTTGAAACCCTAAGCTCGGTAGCTAATTATTAAGACTTTAGCAACAACTTGTCCAATTTAAAAAGAAACGAAAAAAAAGATTGTTGTTAATAATTTAAAAAAATACCACAAAAGACATTGTTTAATAGAATTTTTTTAAATTTAATTATACTTATTTGGCTTCGTGAATCTTTACTAAGAAGCGTTTCATAGCAGCATAATTATCAAGATGCATTTTTAAATCACTAAGATTATGATGTTTCAAGTATTCAAAATTTAGTTAAACAATTTTATCACTCGATTTTTTCATAAAGATTAACTAATAAGAAAACATATAAAAAATTTTAAATCTAAAAAATATATAAAGTTTATTATTAAATTTTTTTAAAACTTTTTAAAAACTATACAAATTAAACTAATGTGTAAATTTTAATAAAATATAAAAACTAAGCAAATAAACAAAAAAAATTTAAAAAATTATAATTATAAAAATTAAAATAAACATTTTTATTATTAAATTGTAGGTGAGGAATTTTAATTCATCTAAAAATTGCAAGTCATTAAAATAAAAGATTCAAAATTCTTCATATTTATAGAAATAAAAAAAGGCATTTTTTTATTTATTCATAGACAAAAACAAAAACTTTTAATTTTAGTAATTTTTTTCTTATCTAAAACGGCTTCTTCTTTTAAATTAAATGATCAATTTAAAGAGTTTATTGTTCTACTCTTATCTCACATCTTTTTATAATAATTATTGAACATCTTATTAAAAAATCAAAAAAATTGATCTTATCAATAGATTAAGAAAATATTTTTTAGAAATTATATATTTTTTAGGTTTAAATTTACATTACATGTAAAACATGTTTAATTAAAAATAATTTATTATTTTAATATCTAAATATGAATACTTTGAATTGAAAGGATATTTTGAATTGATTATCAGCTTCAAAATGCCTCTAAAATCAGTTCTTATTCTATTAGTTATTAAAAGGTTGTGTCATTTTAAGTATTTTACTAAAAATTTTAATATAATTTTAAAAATGAATTGAAAAAGTGCGATTAATCAAATTTATTTTTTACATTTAGTAACAAACAACAAAACTAACATGGTGCAATTATTTAATATTAATTCTGTGTGAGCTTGGTGACAACTTTTGAAAAGTGTTTTATTCATTTTATTTAACTTTAATGAATGAAATTTACAATAAATTAAAACTAATTTATAAAAAATTAAAGATTTACTGTGTATGTTTTCTTGATTTACACTTTAAAAAAATTAGGCCTAATTCAGAACTAGTTTTTTTAAATGTATAAAAATTAATCGCATTATTTTTGAAAATCACTAATAGAAATAAAAAACTTTTTTTAATTAATTTTTATTTTATTAAAATAACAAACTTCTAATTTCATTTTCAAGATTTCTCAAACAACATTTTACGATTAATTTTTTTAAATCATAATTTCATAATTAGTTTAATAATCAACTATTATTTTTATATTAATCTGAATAATGATATTTAATGACAGCTATCTTGTAAAAATAGCATACTCAAAACTTAGTTAAAATACACAAAACTAATTATCCTCACTAACATAGAAAACATTTTTTTTCAATGCTTATATTTCCTTAATTTATTTATTTAGAAAATAATTTAGGCGGAGCCTTGATCGGTTGGATTGAAGACAAAGTCCTTCCTCATTATCATGATTAAGGTGCAGAAATTGACAAAAAGCATTTTAAAAAATTTAAATAAAAGTAAAGAAGCAAAAAAATTATTAATAAGGGGCTATTTTTAGGAAAATAGAAATTTTGATAGAAGTGCTGAATTTTTAATTTATTTTATGGTCAATTTGATTTTTTTTTTTGGTTAATACACAATCTTAAAGTTGTTGACTACACTAAGTGATAACCGTTTTGATGACTGTACTCAAAACTAAAGGTTAAATTAAATTTTTTATTGACTTAAAAATAAATTCTGATGAATTTTTCTTCTAATCTAATTAGAAATGTAAGATTCTTTATGAAAAATTTGAAATAATTAAATAAATGAATTGGTATTAATGACTTTCAAGATTCTAAATTTTTTTAATTAAAAAAAAATTGTCCAGGAAATGAAGTGAAAAAGTATGATTTTCAATGATAGATAAATGAAAGAGAAATAAATAAAAAGTTTTAGTACTTTAGTCGGTTTTCGCCGTGTAGTAGTGTTAGTATATCCGCCAAAGCCGCTTGAAATAGGCATTGTTGTAGGATCGGGTGTCAAATCAAGATTATTTCGTTTATTTATTGGTGATGATGAGTATGGCTTTTTAAATTGGCTCGTAAAATCAAAAACTTGCTCCGAGCTGGGTTTAACTTTACTTTGCTGAACAAAATTTTTTTTTAAATTTCTACTTTTAATTTCGTTTTTGGAATTTTCTGGCTGTTTTTTATTCTTCATATAATCATAAAAAGTGTATAATTTGGGCTTTGTTTTATTTGCTTGCTTTGAAATATTATTGGTGCTGTGAATAGACTCGGCGTCTCTCGTCTCAATAGAGAATTCATCGTCGTTCTGCTCACTCCAATCGAAACCTTCATTAACGTGAGTTCGACTATATATCTCGTTGCCGTTGTTTACTCCATGGTTGTTAACATAACCATTTTCATTTAAATGCAAATTCGAGCTAAAATTTCTGTTTATTTTCAAAGGTAAATTATGATTGATACTTGAGCTATTAAAAGACATTAATTAAGCTAATTTTGTTCTCTGAAGGCCCGAATATTAATTTGAAGAGTTTCTCTTAAAAAAGCAATTCAATCTATTTTTGAAAAAAAAAATAAAATTTTAAAATTTTTTAAAAGTTGATAAATATTTGCGAAAAAAAACAAAAATATTTTGAAACTATACCAACATTAAGGAATTTTAAAAAACGTAATTCATCTTCTGCGAAAAATAAAATAACGCTTTAGCAATAAATCACCATTAAAATAATCAGATTACTTAGCTTTCAGGTCCTAAATTAGAAATTAAACTTAAATAAAAAAAACATATCTTTTTTAGTATCGTTTAATTTTATTAGTTTAAAACTAATTTTAGAATAATCTTAATCTGAACAAAACAATCAATTTTAAAAATAAAAAGGCATAATTTGAAATTTTTTTGCTCATAGGTAACTAATAAATTAATTGAAACTTTTAAATTGACATATTTTACTTTAAATTTCGAAATAAGAAGTGTTGACGCAACCAAGTTTTAAATGTTTGAAAATATTTATTTGATTTTTAAGTAGTCTTACTTTTGGTAAGATTTACAAACCTTTATTAGAATCGCATGATCCATACTTTTTAAATTTTTGAAATTTTAACAAAAATTATTATTTAAGAAAATTCTTTAAAAAATATTTTATTTAGAAAATGAATTTTAAATTAACACCTTAAGACATCCAAACAATAAATAAAATTTTCTATTTAAAAAAGCTATTTCTTCTCAAAGTATTGTATCTAAGTGGTGAATGAAAGGGTAAAGTTTGAATTGGTTGTTTCATAGGAGCTATTTGGACAAGGGATGGTGTCTTTGTCACAACATTTGGGGTCGACTTTACCATCATTGGTGCAATACTCGGTTGGTAAATATACTTTTCGGATGAACTTGGAGCCAAAACTTCAGGCACTGTGTTTCTCACATAAACAATTTTTGTTTCTTCTTTTAGCTGCGGAGATTCTCTTAAGTAAATTATTTTTTTGCCTTTTTGAATATGATATTCATGATCATCATCGCTTTCTTCAGACGAATTTTCTCTATAATATTTAAAATCTTTTTTCATTGATTCACTTTTTTTTCTATTTAGTTTATTATTCTTGTACTAAGAATTGAAAATTTAGATAAGCTCAATGATATAATTCAAATAAAACCTTGCTTTTATCTTCACTTGATTCACTTTCCGATGAGTTTTCATCTTCATCTTCAAATTTGACTTTAAACGGTTTTTTGTTAATATTCGACTTATAAAAAGAAGTTGATGTTTCAACATTTTTCTTCATTTTATCACGATAATCATAAAAAGTGAACAACTTTTGATTGCTTTTAACTATATTTCCATTTTCGGTTATTCTTAAATCTGTTTGCTGAGCTGAATCGATCATTAAGGGCGAATTTCTTGATGATTTTTTTTTAGACATTTTGAATTTTTTTTAAAAATCAACTAGTAAAATAAACAACATTATATATGGTATGAAAATTTGAGGTTTTTAATTAATTTTTTAGGTAAGCCAAATAAAAAAAATGTATTTTAATATTGTTTGCTAATCAAAAAAAAAATTTATTTAAAGTATTATCCAAAAAATCCTTTGATATGTCTAATAAAAAATATATATGTTCAAACAAATGCACAATGTTGTTAGAAGAAATGAGTTAAAAAATATAAATTTTCGAAATTTAGGGTCCAATTCGCCTTCTCTATACCATTTGATCTTGATGTAAAATTAAAATAAAAAATCTTCCATCAAAATATGTAAAAATTACCAATATAATGTGTAAAAAATTTAAAAAAAGAATTAAAAATGAAGTGAAAATATTCAATATTCTTGGTTGGTTCAAAAATGAAACTATTATCAGTTCCTTTGTAAATTTAGTTTAATAAAAGTAGTCTAATAATGGTATGATCAATCTTTTAAAAGAATTTCTTAAAATAGAACTAAAATTTTAATAAAAAATTCAAATTTAATTAAATATTATTTAATTTATATTAAAAAGTAAATTAACTAAATTTATATTAAAAAGTAAATTAACTAGTATAGTTAATGTAAAATATACATTTAGAATATTTTTTTTAATTTAAATCACCTCAGTTAATTTATTAAACTGTCAAATAATTTCTAATCAATGTTTAGTTTTTACCTGTTTACAAATAGAGAATTTTTTCTTAATTCTTCACTGATCTAAATCATCGTAAGTTTAAGATCAATAAATCTGATTCTTCAAATTTGTAAAAAATTGTTTTTCAAAATTATTTTCTTTTTAGATGAAACATTCAAAAATAATCACAACGATTAAATATTGAACCGTAAAAATTATTTTTTTTGAGTCATGGTGATTCCAATGTGATGGGAAAAATTAATTATTAAGGATTCAGAAATCTTAATCTTTTCGTGTTTTTGAAGCAAAACTTTTCAACGTCAAATTTAAGCTAAACCTTGATTAATCTAAAATTATGATAAATAAAATTTGTTACAATTGTAATAATTATTGGTACAAAGAAGCATGATCCAAGAAGCAACTTCTCCTTTATTTAAATTTATGAGAATTATGAAAAATATTTTAAACTAATGACACATGATTAGATTTATTTAAAAATTCACCTTTATTTTTAAATTTAAATTTAAATAATTTTTTTATAAAATTTGAATTACATCACATTTAGTTTTTTGAGAATTATTAACTTGACTTGACTATTTGAATTAAAGCAAGGCTCACAATAAAGGTTTTACTTTTCTTTAGCTTCATTTAAAAAATAAAAAATTAAAAAAAAATTAAATCTGAAAAAATATTGATTACTTAGAAATTCAATTATTGCCCTGAAATTGTCTTGGAAAGACTGGAAAATAAAAATTACGACAGACTGAAAAAAAAATCAAATTTTGGAGGTCATTTAATTATTTATAAAAATTAAAAAAATTGAATGGTCTTTTTTTTATTCCCATTTTTAATTTATAAAAAAGTGCTTTTCAAAGAAATAATTTAAAAAAAAAAAAAGAAAAGAAAAAAATTCACTTAGAAGCATTTTATTTTACCTCGATTCAAATATATTAATAATTAAGAATAATAATTTAAAGAAAATAAATTTTTTAGTAATAATATTACATTTTTCATGATTAATGCGATAAAATTAGAAATCAAGCAAGAAAGTTTACAAATATTGTAATTTAAGATAACTTGACAAATATTCTTCATGCATTATTTTTTTCTTGTTAGCTTATATGAATCTTTTTTTTTTTTTTATCATTTATCTTATCATATTTATCAAAAAATCTCATGCAAAATATTGACTTAAGAAATATAAACTAAATGTTTATTTTTGTGCTTTTTTATTTTATCAAAAAAAAAAAATTATTAGGTTAGCTTACTATTACTAATTATTAATCTTCAAAATTATTACCATTATGCTCTTAAGTCTTTAGATATCTATTGTGTACCATTCACAGCTTTTAGTAAAAAAAATTAAAGCACTTTTCTTCAACTTGATCTTGATTAATAAAATCCTCTAAAAAAGAGCCATTAGGCGAAATAGATGATGAATAATAAAGATCTCAGCTATTTGCTGAGTTAGGGACAAGTTAGATCATTTCCAGCTTCTCTGTTTTTTGCATTTTTCTTCTAGATGTATGAGATCTAGATTTATCTTTTAGAAACAAACAATGTATTTTAACCTCTTAAGTCCAAATATCTTTTATACGATTAAAATTTTCTGAATAACTTAAATTACTATATTTTTAATCAACACTTAAATATTGAATAATAATAAAACTTATTTTTTGATCACTTTCAAAATACAGATGCTGAACAGCAATAAAAAAAGTTTAACTTATTCGTTAAATTAATAAATTAGAATTTTGTCAGTTAGTTAGGAACAAGAAAAGCAAACCAGCTTATTTAAGCTTTAAAAAATTATGTAAGTAATTTGGACCGTGTTTATTTTGTTTTAATTAAAAGTATAAAATGACCATTTTTATAGAGTTTTTGTTATGTATTTTTTTCTCTTTAAAAATACTTAAAAAATAAAATATAATCAACGAAAATTTTTTAAAAGTAAAGTGGGGAAAAATTAAATTGAATCATATATTTTAAACCGATTTTTTTAATCTATTTTTGCTATTTTTCAGTAAGCGAAAATTCGCTTATCCTTTTTTAATAAATGATGTGGCAAAAAGTTTTAGAATTTTTAAAATGATAGAATAAAAAATATCTAACCTTTTAGAAAATATAATAAAATATAGAATTTGCTTTATTAATGTAATTGTTCGATTTTTAAGACATGTCATAAATTTAGACATCTCTTTTAATGTTGAACAAAAGTTTAAAATTTTTAACCTGTGACATGAACTAAAAGTCGAAAATGAACTTAAATATTCTCGAAAAATCTGGATTTTCGAAATTAAGAACATGCTTTAAATCAAAAATTTTAGACAGTGTTCTCTATAAAAGAACATGTCATTATTGTGCATTATACCATAAAATGAAATTTCTTAAAAATCGAGCAATTATGTTATTTTTTTTTAATTGCTTTAGAAATTAGGGGTCTAAACTTATAATTTGACGCCAGTATGATCTTTTTTCATATTACGGTATTGTGAAATTAAAATAAAAATAAAACAAAAATTGTTACTTTTTTGATAAATTAAAATTTTCTAAATTCAAATAAAAAAACAAAAAATCAATAAGATTTTAATTTATAATTGATATGTTTTCAACAAAAAAAAGTAAAAATTTTATTTTTGATGCAGTATTTTTTAAGAATATTTTATTTTATTAAGTTTTAATTTGTCAAAATTGATAGAATTTTTGTTTTGTTCTTACTTGAATTTCACAATATTTATTATACATAAAAAATTAAAAAATATAGTTAGATTATTCTGGGGATCTAAGCAACATTGACTGAGAAAAAAAAGAAATTATTAGGGGCTAGTGCTCTAGAACGTCCTCAAAAGATTTTGTTTTTAAACAATTTATGTGTCACTAGATTTTGAATGATTAAAAAATTAAATTTTTTTTACTTTAAAGTTATTTTCGCCAAACAAAGGTCTATCAGTTGAGTCATCAAATAAATTGTCTGGCATCTAATCAAGAAAATTTTCAAAAAAAACAATAGAAACTTTTCTCGATTTTTTTCAAAGGACTGTCAAGTCTTTTATCATTAATTTTAGAGATAAATTTTTTATATTGATTTATTTTGTTTAAAAAGAAAAATTAAACATATATTTAAAAATGTATCAACAAATATTTCACATCAATCGAAAATAGGAAATATCGTTGAGAAAATAGGCACCAGTTTTAAAATTTGTTTATCTGACATTAGGAAAAAAAATTGTCACAAATAATCTTCAGCACCAATCTTTAAGCCCTATCACTTGCACAAACCGAATAAATTCAAGCAAATAATTTCAGACAAGAGACATTTTGAGTCTAAAAAAGCTGTGTATAAACCTCGACTGTTCGGCTTTGTCAAAACTGACTGGATACTTAGTCAATAGGGACCATTGACGTGTATCTCTGTCATACGACTCTATATGATAAAATCCTTCTTCGGTTCCAATGCCTCCGGTAATGATCACTTTTGACTTAATTTTGAACACAAAACTGGCATATTTGTCATGCTTTAATATTAAATTTGACATTCTTAGAAGTTTGTTTTTGCCCGGATAGAACTCATAGAGTAATCCCTGCTCTGGATTTAGCATAAACATAAGCGCTTCTTTTTCCTGTCTTATCAGAACTCGTTTGCACGAGCCTTCTTCGTCATAGTCATGTATTGTCGGGGACTGAAGCGAATTGCTTGACGTTGATGACATGGATGGTGATTTGTCTTCCGAGTCTGAATACCAAGAGAACAAGCTCTTTTTATTCGAATTGTCCATGTCAAATTGGGTTAGTATATTGGCTGTTTTGAAGCTTACAGCTCTGGCTAGAATAAATCCGTTCAAATTTTTTGGCAATCTAAAATAGGGCAGATAAGAATTCACATTTTGCTTATCAAATTCAAAACAGTGAATACAATTATCATTTAGAATATAAATTAGATTCTTAAGACCAACTACAAATTTGGACTGGTCGATTTGAAGGTTGATTAAGCTAAGCAAGTCCAAATTGTCTGCTTGAGTGCGATGATAAAGCGAAAACAAATGATGACTAAGTATTGAATTGGCGTCAATGTTAAGCTCTTTCCACTCGTCTTTTTCAATGCTATAGAACTCGGCAGACATAGATTGTTGAAAATTTTGCTCATCTAACTCATCTTGATCGCGTTTGAGACCATACAAAACCATTATGTAATTTTCTTCTCTAGATTTGGACAGATGAATAGTGTGGTGAAAGGCACGCCTAGTCATCATTGAGCTCAAAGTGCTCCACTCGTTTTTGACTGGATCAAATCTGAATACCGAGTTTTTGAGCTCAATTTTTCCAATATTTTTACTCATGCCTCCAATAACATACAAAACATTGTTCACTGTACACACTGAATATCCATCAAATGTTTGCTTAAATTCGTATTCGGATTTGAGCTCGCCCGGAGGCCAGTCCATCAATCGGTCCCATTTAGACTTGTTCAAATCGAACAAATCAAAATTATCCAAGACCAATGAGCATATATAATCTCTAGGCAATGTGGACGGTCTTATATTTTCCTGACTAGACTCAAAATCACCCAATGTTTGTTCAATTTTTTTTTTCAAAAGCAAATTTTGTGCCAAAAATATATCATTTTCTAAAATAAACTCCAATTCTTCTTTTTTCAATGAATTAAGTCTTAAATACTTGAACAATTGTTCATGAAGTTTGGTGAGCACTTGGCTTTCATCATTCAGTTGGCTTTGATACTCCATCCATTTCATTATCGAATAATATACATAAATTTCCCTTTTAACATTCAATTGATCCGATTCGAGAAGATTGCAGAAGGTTTTTTGGTCAAGTCGAATGAATGACGAGTAAAATTTCTCACTTATTTGTTCCTGGGTAAAATTGGAAAGCAAATTTGATTTTAGCTGAGTGAACAAACTATTGCACAAAGGTTCGGCCAATTTCGAATAAAGCTCAATGGTAAGATCGATCAGGAGACGGAAATTTTCGAGTATAAACTGGTATGTGTAAGTTTCGAGGTCTTTGAGTCCGTGCATAGAGGCAAATAGATAGATTTCAACACAGTTGCTTAAATCAACATTTTGTTTAACATAGCTGATGCATTTGTCGACTAGCTTGGACAGCTGGAAGAGCACCGCAGCGTTGAACAGATCGATAACGTTCTCGTAGCTGATTTCGATTTTTCCTGTGTATATAAAGTCTAGCAGGCGCTTCATGGTCCACGGCGACATGTTTTCGATGAACACTTTGCCGTGACGGCTCTCTTTGAGGTCACAAGAGAACATGGCCTGAAAGTATTGGCTCGATGCGCACAAAATTACTTTGTGGCATGGAAATTCTACGCCTTCAACGTAGATAAATACATCTGTGAACAAATTTTCGTTCTTGAATTTGAACAATGTGTCGTTTTTTTCACTCTGAAAATCTTCAATGTAAATTTGATCGCAATTAGCCGATTGAACATCCGCCATTGTCCATGCTGAATTGAAAAGCATTTTTTTTCCTTTGTAAAGAGAATCTATTTTTTATTAGTAAAATTTAAGAATAATAAAAAAAATATATATATAAATAAAATAAATAATTAAATAGAAAATTCAATTGCTTAGATACATAAAATTGAACTTAATTTTTTTTTCAAAAAAAAATTGAAGCTCATTGAAAATACGATGACTGAGTCTGATTTAATATATGCAATTGAAATGGGGACATATGCTTTTAATTTATGTTTATCTAGGTCTTGTGCGGACTAGAGACAAAAATCGATACTGACTAGCTCTCTATTTGGATTTAATAAGAAAAAGTTATAAGTGTGTAATTTTTATTTATGAAATATTAAATTAGGCAGTGAATATTTTATTGAAATAATAATATATTAAATTTTAACAAGCTATATAAAATAGAAAAAATAAAACATTCGAATTAGAATTATTTACTAAGTTTGAATATTTTAGCTAAATTAACTTGATTATTCGATTCGCTTTGTGAACAAATTATCCTCGGGAAAAATTCAATATTTCAAATTTCCTTGCCTACATTTTCTCTAGTTCTAATTCAACTAATATTTTCATCATAATGCTCAGTTTATGTCATTTGAATTACGCCCTTGGGTCTCTTTATATTGGCATAATATATTTTGATTTACGCTGTTAAAAAATGCCAAGTTATTTAACAAATTTAACAAATCTAATAGAAGCATTTCAATTTCAGCATTCATTTTTTTTTTAATTTTAAAAATACGATCTAACACTTGACCATTTTTATCTTATTGTAAAGATAATTTGAAAAACGTGTCTAAAAATTTAAGACCTCGTTAGTTTTTTGAATTGAAAAATTATCATTTAGATCCTTTTAAAAGTTCATTTGATCTAAATTTGAACCAGATTTGAATCAGATTTTGATTAAAGTATACTTTAATCCTTTTTTAATATTAATTTTTGAATTAACACAAAAGTAAATTTTATAACCTAGAAATTATTTTTTGATCTTTATTAAATGAATTATTCTAAATGTAAATCTGTCTACTTTAATTCATAATTTAACAAGGTATTTTCATTCTAGTCATATAGCTTATTAAAAACACTTAGTCTGACTCTTGTTTGAATTTTTTCTATCTGGCATAAAATCAAGAAAGTTTTTTTCATTTTTCTAATACCTAATTAAACAATTTAAAGAGAAAAATTTTCAAAATTTTTGGAAAATATAAAAATAAAAGCTGTGGAAAAAATTAAAAATCATTTTAGTTTTTTATATATGAGAATAAAATATTTATTTTGAAAAAAACTAGTTTTCAAAAAAAATAAATTTTAAGCAGCCAGAAAATTTATTTTGTAGACAATAACCAAATTTTATTATTGTATTGAAAAACTTATAACCAAAATTTAAAACAAATTAAAAACACAACTGTCTTTAGTGAAATATAGCTGAATTTTTTACTGATTCAAAGACCTTGGAAATTTTAATGCATATTGATTTGGCCTGAAATTATTTAGACTCAAAATTAATTCGCTTCAAATTTCTTATAGCTACTAACGCCTGATTTTTGATAAATAAATTTAATCTATAATTAACAGGAAAAACAATATTCTTTTTACTTAACTTTATCTATTTCTTAATCAAAATTGAAATTAGAAAATCTTGAAGTAACACATTCTATTTTTAAATATTAATTTAAAAAATGTATTTTATTTAAATATAATTTTATTTTTAAATTTTAATATCGAAAGTAACTAATGTTAAATCATTAATATTGATATCGATTTTTTGGGTTTATTTTTTAAAAACAATTGCTTACATTAAATAAAAATCTAAAATTAATCCTCATAATTGAAAAGCTTTTAATTTAATTTTAAAAAATTGAATTAAGAATTCTAATTAAATTTTAGTTTTCATTTTATTTCTTTTTCTGTAGCGAGCTAATAATGCTTCAGATTAAATATTACAAAAATTGAAAAAATTTTAATTTAAAAAGATTGCATGAGTTTGTGCTTTTGTGTCATTATGCAATTTCAACGTTAATTTTTGGAATTAGCAATCTATTAGGTTTAATTTTTTTTGAGAATTTTATAAAATAAAATTAATTTATAAAGTTTTTTTTTTCATTTCAAAAAGGTCTTATTCGTTTTTAAGTTTGAAATAAAGCAACAAAAAATGAATATAAACAAGGAATGAATAAATAATGGATAATTTTGAGTCAGATAAAATTTTTAAACACGTGTTTGTCACGTGAAATGAAAACAAATGAAATCGCCAGAAAAAAAAAATAATGAATTTCGGAAAATAAATCACCAGTCCGAGAATCATATCATAAATGTATCAAGAGTAAGAAATATAATATCTGATTCCCGATTTTTCTTATAATCTGAAGTTTATTTAAAAAAAAAATATTAAATTAAAAATTTCTCCATAATTATTCTAATTTAAATTTTAGATACTGAATAACTTAGGAGTGATATACCTACACTTAAAAATAGCGTTGGTGCGTTAATGCCAAATATTTAGCAAATTAAAAATTTTGATCAAATTTCCTTTAATAAAAAAAAGCGTTTTATAATAAAATATTTTTAGAAATTATTAAACATATATATTTTTTAAATTTTTAGTTTTAAGAACGCTAGTTTGCTTTTGAGAAATTTCAAGAAAATAATTAAGGTCTGATATCTGCATCTTGCTTTAACTGTTCGTATCCAAACACCAATTTTTTATCTGAGATTAATTATGAAAAATTTTTTTCTTTTTTTTTTTTAACTCATTTTATTGTCCTTTGTAAATTATCACTCTAAAAATAAATTGCATATATTACAAGAGTGCTTTTCACAATTTGCAATGGTTCATAGTTAAAAAATTTGCCATTTCTCTCGCAAATTTTTTAAAAATATGAACCATTGCATAAAGAAAAAATTCGTAGACCAAAATGGCTCATATAAAATCAAAAAAATTCGCATTTGGTAATAAATTATTTTTCATTAGACTTTTCTTACGGCACCTCTTATCTAGATATTTTTGTTTATGTTTACCATAATTCTTATTCTCTATTTGTAAATCTTGAAAAGAGTCATCTTGAAGTCTTCAAAAATTAAAGTCAAGTCATTTGACTTTTGAACTACTCAGATCTGCTGTTTCAATGGTAAAAAAAATTTAAAAAAATTTTAAAATATAAGAAAAAAAATAGAAACAGAAATACTTATTTCGAATTTATAACTTTCTTATTTGCTTTTCATCATGATATTATATTGAGATAAAAATTTATTTAAATTAATTAAAAATAAATTGTAAAACATAAATAAAATTCAAGTGCTATGTTGGATGTATGTGTTGTAGTTTGACATTAAAATTTGTCCAGTTTAAAAGAATGATTAGAACATGCGATAGGGAAATTTTAATTTTTTTCCAAAAAAGTCAGTAAACGCTTATCGTTGATAATTGAAATCTAAGATAATGCATATGGTCAGATAACAGTCATAAATGAGACAGCATTTTGATCACAAAATCGATTTAATATATTTTGTAATTATTTTTAAAAAAAGGTGTAAAAAGAATCCAAAATTTTTTTAATAATAAATTTTTGCACGATCATCTGATATAAATAATTGACTTCTTGCTTGTCAATAATCTTTCAAAATGTAGTCAGAAAATTAAAGTCGTAAATTTTTAAATCAAGAATAATGTGAAATTTAATAAAATATGAAAAAGTGTAGGATGCTAATTTTTTTACCATGGTAATATTTCAGTATTCAGTATTTTCTTCATGCTTAAAAACATAAGCAATAATTTGAAGCGAAAGTTATTAAAATTACTTAATAACTTATTAAGAAACTCTTGAATTAATTGTAAACTAATAAAATTAGAATTAAATTTTTTAAAATTTTCTATTAGAAAACCGTATAAATTCTAACAAAAAAATATCTTACTTTTTTATTTACTAAATTCATATAAATAAATCAAATTTTTGAAATCATCTAAATTTGAGATGCAAAGTAAATTTATTCAAAAATAATTAGAACTAAATTTCAATTTATTTTAATAAATGAAGCCTTAATCTTATAAGATCCAATATGACCATAACCAGTAACTGTTGCAATCAACTTATAAGTTCCACTTGTCAAGTTTCCATTCAATCGCGATGAAACACCACCAGGGGGATTCGAATCATCATTGCAATTTGAGTTGTAGTTATAATAACTTAATGATTCACAATTTTCACTTACCAATTCTAAGACTGTATCCATTTTATTAGAACCATCAAATTTACTCATCTGAATGTCGTATTTCATTCTTAAATCTTTAGCAATATCAAATTTGTAAACCACTTTAGGCACTAAGTACGGTACACTGACACACGAAATTGTCTGATCACTAGAATTAAAATTTTCTAAATTATCACTTATTATATAATTATTTAATCCTTCTCGTGGAATTTCAGCCTGTGTGTACAAATTTTTAGGATTAAAGCAAGTTCCATAGTCACCAAAAGGCCCACTGTTGACAATTGTTGAGTTAATTCTGACTTGGAATGAACCACTATAATTCGAATTGTAAGCAGATAAAACTAGTTTATATTCTCCAGAAGAAAGGGTCCCATTCACATATGATCCGAGTCCAGGATGAATTGGTGAATCGTCATTGCAATACAAACTATTATTTAACGGATTACAATTAGAATCCGCAATTTCAACAATAGTATCAAATTTGTTGTCATACGAGCTTGCTCTTATCTCAATGAAAACTTGTAAATTTTCTGGCACAATTAATCTCACAATATAGTCAGCACTTGTAAACTTAGAACAAATTGGTTTCACTGAATCCACAAAATCAAATTGATTTAAATAAACATAATAATGTGCATTTCTCACATTATTTCTTGGTATTTCGAACACCTCAGCTGGATTATTACATGAGCCATATGGTGGTGGTGGTGTTGGTCGAAGGTTTTTTTGAAGAGATACAGTCAATTTATATGTAGAATCCTTATGTAGATTACTAAATACTGATGCAATCAAAAAATAGTCACCATTTACAAGAGAGCCCATTATTCTTGATGATCTTCCATTAAAATCATCATTACAGAAAAGAGTGCTTGAACAATCCTTTGATAGAGCTAATACAGTGTCAACTGAGTCTCCATCATTCTCATCAGTCATTTTAATATCAAATGACATTAAATAAGTATCCGGAATATTTATACTAAATGAGTATATTTTATCAGGCTGATTGGATGAAACGCATGTGTATGCTTTATGAGTTTCGTTTTCTAGACTACCATAAACAACTATATTCAAATTATCACTTATTACTCTTTCTGAGTAAAGTTGAACTGACTTTGTACAAGAGCTGCTTTCGCTAATTTGGCCTAAACCAATCGCACAAAAAATTGAGAATAACTCTATTAATAAAATAAGCATTTTTTTTTTAAATTTATTTTAATTGTTAAAATATTTATATCAATTTTTTGTTGGCAAAAAATCTGGATAAAACTTTGAGATCTGACTCCTGTTGTCAACATTCATCTTTAAAGAAAAAAATTTTTTTTTTGCTGTAATTAATTAAACTCAATAAAATGAGATGTTGAAATAGATTATATCAAAAAAATTTTTTTTAAATTTTATTAATTTAACACATTGTGAGAGCTTATAAACTCTAAGACAAACAGCTAAAAATTTTATTCTAGATAAATATTACATCGAAACCAGCTTAGATTAAATTTGGCGTATAATTTTAAATTTAATATTACTAATATTAAATTTAAAATTTATATGTAATTAAATTTGAAATTTAATTGATTACCCAAGAATGCGTGCATTGAAATAATTCTAAATCTAAAAAACCAAAATTATTAATGCTTACTTATATTCCAGCAAAAAATAAACCATGATTCTGCATGTTTTCTAAATATTTCAAATCAAAATAACTTGTTGGTACCTTTTTTTATCATTTTTCAAATCTTAATCAAAATTTTCAAATGTTTTTAACACAACTTAAAAATATTTGAAAACTGGTGTAAGGAACACATGTTTAAATTCTTTGATTAAGATCATTATCCTGCGAATTCAACAAATTTAAATCTATCTGATTATTACTTTTAGAATACAGTCGTATCAAATATGCATCTCTAATAAATCATTTTATTTTATTAAAAGTCATGTAAAATTGCCAAATATCTTGCAAAAGGTATAAATGGTCACTTTTTCAAAATTTTTAATTTTTCAATTTCTAGCAAAAAAAAGACAAAAAAAGAAATGAATTAAATTTTAGAAAATTTTATTAAATTCTTTAGCAATCATTATTCATATAGAATCTTAATTCTTTGTTTTAAAGTCTATGTTTTCAAAATGTTTGCTTTTTAAATAGCATAAAAGTTAATGTTTAAATTATTTTTAGGGCATAGTTTTTCGTTTGTAGATAAATATTTTTTTATAGGATAAAAATAATATTCAAAAGATATTTTTATTCAAATGGAGATAATCTGATAATTGATTCAAATAATAATGTCTTATTTATATATATATATATATATATCAAATATTAAATATGATTTACTACCGTATTCCCTTATACGATTATGCTGCACCATAAGTTAAGACACGCCTTTGAACCATGCAATAAAGTGGATCTCGCCAATGCTATAATATCATAAACTTTAAAAAAACTAAATTTTTTGAATTTTGCATTTGATGCAGCATCAAACATTAAAAAATAATAAATTATTTTTCATTTTTTACTTTAAAATCGACTCTTGATGATGCATCAAACTAAGGTCCATTCTTAATCAGTCAACCAGATAAACTTTTATCAGTCAATAATCAGTAATGCGACGTAACGGGTGATGCATAAGTAAATGGACAAAAATTAAAAGCGAAT
>PJRA01000549.1:1252971-1279005 GCA_016987375.1 Brachionus koreanus | reverse complement strand
TGCATCACCCGTTAGAACTAAATCTTTTCTAGAGCAAAGGTTTCCTAACCAGCCATTTGATGCTTTAAATTCTTTATTCCCTTCTGCAGTATTTTCATAAAGAACTATTTAGCACATTTATTTATACTTTTTCCTTTATGGCTTAATACAAAAGAAAAAAAAAGAATGCGAACGGCAAAAAAAATATCTTTTTGATTCTTAAAAATATACCTATAAGTAACTTTTTTATCTGTATAATTATTTTTAAAAACTTATTTTGATTTATTTCAACTTAATCTTAAAAATTAATATTAAATTTCTTAGTTTTAAATTTTAATCCCGCACCATAATTTAGGATCGATTTTTTTTTAAATAAAAAAACTATTTTTAATTATTTTTTTGAATTTTAGAATTTTTTTTTCTAATTCTTTACCCCGCACCAATACTCAAAAACTTGAGTTTTATTTCCTCTAATTAAATTTATAATTTTCAATTTATAATGTGGGGTCAAGTAAGCATTTTCAGTTTGTGACCTAGCATTATTGTAGGTTTTTTGAATTTTAACGCCGGGTCAAATCATGAAATCTGAATTTTATGCACGCATCCCATGAGGGCCGATTTTAACATGGGGCTGATGATCGTGATCGCTTATGCGTGCACTAAAACCTAAGGATCAAATGTTATCCCACGCACGATATCGCAATGGTTTACGGTATTTATAAAATATCTAAAAAAATAATATTATTTTCAAAAATTTACTACTTTTTGAATTAATCAAAGACTAAAATAAATTATTAAATTATATAATTAAATCTATAATTATTTGATTAAATATTTATTATTAAAAATTTGAAAAAAATTAAGAATCTAAGACAATTTTTTTTTATAAAAAATTATATTTTTTAAAATTTCAATCAAAAATATTTAATTTTGACAAATATAGCTCATATATTAGTTGACCGTATTAATTGCTGCTCGTTTTTAGCTGGTCGTATTTTTCGCAGATTGAAATTGAGAACGTAAAAATGACCGTCCAATTAACCGCTCGCATCCTAGTTGGCCGTATTCTTTGGGGACATAAAACCAGACCGCCTGGGAGACCGGCCGCAAATATTTGTCCCAGTTTAGCGAATACGTTCTCAGCCATAAATAATTTTTACCTTATCACTCATCATAGGTAGGGATCTCAACACGAAAAAATATTCTCATTATTTTTAAATTTACCTTAAAATCTTTATTATTTTCTACTAGATAAAATTTAAAAAATTCGAATATTCATTGAATTTTCGATTTTGGAATTAATTAGAATTTTAAAAATTTTATTTTTTGCTAAAGAACAAAAAAATTCTCTTGAATTGAATAAACTTTTTATTAAATTTGAATAATTAATTATTTGAAAAATTTTGTATTATAAGATAAATGAGCAAACTTTGGGAAAGCTGAAGTTTTATTTTTCAAATTTTAATTCACCAAAAACTTAAGTATATATTTTTAATTTATTAATTTATGCTTATGAGTTAAAAGAAGAATATTTTAAATTTATATATTTTTTTACCCATTTACAAAAATTGATTTAGCTAGAGGGTATTTTATTTTGGTAGAAGATTAAGCATCTTCCAAGTCCATAATTTATAATTCAATGGATTTATCAATAAATAACCAAATTTATTGCGAAAAAAAATAATTTTGTTAAAAATAATTTTAGCTCAATATACATTGATTTTATTAATTATGATTTTCCTATGATATTTTTGGAATTATTCGATGAATTTTTTAACCTCTCAAAGATAGAAAAAATAAATTTTCTTTTTTATGTTTTAATCATTCTGAACATAAAATGGCTAGTAAAACAAAATTTCATCATCTATTTGGATTCGAGTTAGACGAATTGAAATCATGGCATGGTTTAGTGCGTTTGTTCAATCGTCCAGAAGATCCATCATCTCTTGCTGCATTTCGTATATTGTTTGGTAAATTTTAAAAAATATCATTTAATTCTCTAATTCAAAAAAAATTTATTAGGGTTGATAATGATGTTGGATATTCCACATGAACGAGGCATGACTGACGCTGACTTGGAATTCGGAAATCCAAAGCAATGTCATTTTCCTTTATTTGATTTTCTTAAGCCTCTTTCATCAGAATGGATGGTAATTGTTTATGGAATCATGTTTTTTGGAGCAATGGGTATAATGCTAGGGTTCAAGTATCGTTGGTCTTGCATTTGTTTCACTGTTCCTTATTGGTATTTGTTTTTTTTGGATAAAACGACATGGAACAATCATTCATATCTTTATGGTTTATGTGGATTTTTGCTATTTTTCATGGATGGAAATCGATACTTGTAAGTTTTCCAGCAAAAACACACTGGCTAATAGTTTTTATTTTAAGATCAATTGATGGTTTGATTAACAAGAATATTAGAAATGCTCATGTACCACTTTGGAATTATTCGCTTTTGAGAATACAAATATTTTTAGTCTATTTTTTAGCTGGTATAAAGAAAACTGAATTAGATTGGGTTAAAGGCTATTCGATGGGGAATTTGGGCACTCATTGGGTTTTTGACCCTTTCAAGTATTAAATAATTAAAATTTTTTTCTTATTAACACAAATTAGCTATGTAAACTAAAACTAAAAATAGTAAACTAAAAAGAGTTAAATTTCAAGTTCAAAACTTAAAATTTTTAATCGTTCAATTTCTTGCAACAAAAAGATAAAAAGAGAAAAAGAATTTAATTTAAGTAAATTTTCATTTATTTTATTTATTGCTGCTGAAAATTAGTCAGATAATTTTGTAAGAAACCAAAGAGTAAGCCTCATTAGATAACATTAGTAGTTAATTTCAAAAATTTTAAAGAAGATTTGTAACAAATTATTAAAAACTATTTGTTTTAAAACTCAAAGGCGGAAATTTTCGACCCTTTTTATTTGAATCGCCTTCAATGAAAATAATATTATTTTGTTTATTTTTTATTTGAAAATATGGTCGTAAAAAAAATTATTAAAAACGATTAAATTTATTGAATAAAAACGAAGAAAGGAAGTAACAAAAGGGGTTCAAAAGACCGGCCTTTGAGTATTAATTATAGACTTTGGGACTTTGCATAAAATACACGTTAATGGTACTGGACGATAATTTTTAGGAGAAAGTCTCGAGTCACTTTTAAGTTAAGCCATAAAATTTGCTTAAAAATTAAAATTTTTGCTAACTCCCCTATGGTAAATGACTTTCTGTTAACTTTGGAAGATTTTCAAGTAACAAATAACTAAGCACGTGTTTTAAGTACAAAACCATGAACCTTGTCGGCTCCAATGGCTTTATTTATCTCTTACTTTGAGAATTTTTCTATATCCTTTATAGATTAATGAGATGGCAACAGATGGCTCACACCATTCTCTTGTTTTTAAGTCAAAAAATTTTTGGTATTTTTATTTAACTTTTTTTTAAATAGCCTAAAAATTTCAATGCAACAAAGCTTGTTTTTTTATTATTCAAAAGGAATTTTTAAAAAATATATAACAGTTCATTAATTTTTTAATAGATTTCATGACATCTACTCCTGCTTCTTAGTATTTTGGTCAATTTATCTTGAAATAAAATACCTAAAAAAGTATAAAATTTAATTTGGGTAATTTTCGACAAAAAAATTGTTAGAAAATTTTTATTACTAAAAACTTTCATTTTTTGCATTTTTCAATGAACCAAAATATTTTAAAAAGAAATCACTGGTGTTTCTAGTATGAATATTGAATGTTTAAATATGACAAATTAAAGCTAATGATCTGATTAAAATGGTAATGATTTTTGAATATTTTTTCAGAAAAAAAAATTTTACCAAAGCATATTTTAAAAGTAAATAATAATAGTAAATATTCTACGGTTAAACTACTTGACTGTAAAATTGTTAAAATTTTTTTTTTTTGAAAAAATATTCAAAAATCATTACCATTTTAATCAGATCATTAGCTTTAATTTGTCATATCAATTAAGTATTACGAATTTTTTAATATTTAATTTTTAAATTACGCTAAAATTAAGATATTTTTTATTCACATAAATTGTTTATTAATCTATTTTTTTATAAAATGGGACTAAAAAAGGCACAAAGCCGTTCGGGATAGTCCTTTGGGTAAAACCTTCATTAAATAATTGATTCATTTATTTTCAAATAGTTAAGTTTATTTCTATAGTCATCAAAATTTGTCAGTATATCCACCATTAATTAGGCCATATTTTATCATCAATATCATAAAATTTGAAAAAATATTTTTGTATAAATAAAATTTTTAAAACTTTGTTTAAGATCTATATTGACTACGGATCAAATAACATTATTCATAGTTCATGGTGGAGGGCTTTTTATTGATCTGTTTGTTGGATTTATGCTTTTTTTTGACAAAACTCGTCTAATTGGGACCTTAATTTCATCGTCTTTTCATATAATGAACTCTAGAATGTTCAACATAGGAATGTTTCCCTACACTATGCTTGCTACAACAACACTTTTTTACTCACTAGACTGGCCAAAAAGATTAATGCTCAAAGCAGGAATTATTGAATCAACTTTAGACGAAAACAAAAAATTTTCTATCAATAAACTCTCTGAACATTGCATCTACGACAAATTCAAAGCTGAAGATAAAGTATTTTAAAAAATTTCAATTCTTGCCATATTAATTAAATTTTTTTTTAAGAAAGAAAAGTCTTCAAAAGTCAAATTGTATCACAAATTTTTTACACTTTTCTCTTTGCTCTATATTTCGGAACAACTGTTTCTTCCTTATTCTCACTTTATTACCAAAGGATACAACAATTGGACTAATGGACTTTATGGTTATAATTTTATTTATTTGTTAATTTTATTAATAATTTATTATAAAAATTAAATTTTTTATTTTAGGCTATTCTTGGGACATGATGGTTCACTCATGGCATACGCAGCACATAAAGATTCATTTTGTCGACAAAAAAACCAATCAAACTCATTACTTAAATCCCAAGGCATGGACATCAAGACGAAGATGGTCATCTCATGGTGATATGATGTATCAATATGCAAAATGCATTGAGCAGCGACTTAACGAATATGGATTTAAAGATATCGAACTTTACTTTGATATATGGAGATCAATGAATCATAGATTTAATCAGCGTCAAGTGGACCCAAGAGTCGACATGACAAAAGTTGAGTGGAGTCCATTTAAACAAGTCAAATGGCTTATACCGTTGATGACTGATTTAAGTGCTTGGAGAAGCAAATTAAAAGAAATTGAGGATCAATATGCAAAAAACAAGACTGATTTTGACTTAACTTTTGTGGCTGATTTGAATGGACTAAAATTAGAAAATTTTGTATCTCCTTTTTTAAATTCTACAATTGAAGTATTGAATGGAAAAATTCAGGTGGAAACTGAAATAAAAAAAGGAAAAAAACACAATACCACTTTAAAAGTTGGGCAAAAGTTTAATCTTCCATCTGGTACTTATCACACAGTTTACACCGTCTCAGATCAACCGTCGTGCTTTTTCTACATCTATTTGAATGAGACAGCCATTGTTTTGTCTGACTGGTTTGATAATTTTTCCAAAAACATGTTCCAAACGTTTAACAAGACTTATGATGCCTTAAAAAAATTTAAAGAATTAAAAGATGAAACAGAACTATTATGGAAAGCTTACAACAAAACATTGATTATAAATTCTAAGAGTTTTTTCGAAATGATTGTCAAAAATGAATCCAATCCGAAACAGAATTTAAAAAAAGACATTGGAAATGTATTGAGTTATGTAGAAGAAAAAAAATTGAATAAAACAATGGTTTATCATAGTTTTGTCAATCAATTTTACACAAATTTTAACGACAAAATGGTTAAAGCTAAATACGGACTTTTTTATAAAAATTATCGAAAATTATTGTCTGTTTTGATTAGATTCAAACAAAGTTTTTCCATGCTTTACTATGCTTTAAGAAGCGTTTTTTTCAAAGAAAATTTTTCTAAACTAATTAATACTGAATTATTTGTCGACTATTAAATAGATATTTCTTTTCAAAAAATAGTATTTATTAGTAAAAAATATTTTTTTATTTAAAAAAAGTGTCAATAAATTTTCTTCAATTATTTTCTCATTTCATTTGTAATAAAAAAATTAAATTACTTAATTATAAATTTATCAATTATTAGCAATAATTGAAGCAGCTATTTAAAATAAAATTATTAGGATGAGTCAAAATATTTTGTGATCATGTCATTATGCTCTATAGTCTTTAGGCATCTATCATTTTCAAACAAAGTTAACAACTATTGTTTCATCTACTTCGGAAGTCTGCAATATCTCCAAACTTTATGATATTTTTTTTGTGATTAACCTAAATTTTAGAGGTAACACAAGATCTCTCAACACAAATAGGAAAGGAATCCATTAAAAATTTATGATTACTGATTACATGAAGACAACTTATAAATGGGAAAAATTAATTCGTCAACAATTAAATTATCAGCAGTATATTTTGTCAACAAATAAAATATCAACAGATAAATTTATCAACAAAAAATAAAATTAAAGAGTACAAATTGTCAATTAATAACGGGTGAGGCATAAGTACATGGACAAAAATTAAAAGTGATATTAATTTATGTTTTTTTTTATAAGGTTAAGAATTTATTTTTAATAGAATTACGATTTTTAAATAAAGAAAAAACTCCAATGTTGCCGATTTTTCTGAGCTTTGCTTTGACACCCGCCATCAGCGATTTCAGCTGCTTCTCAGTTGAGGCTTGCCAATCTCCCTCGTATACTTTCTGACTTAAACAACTCCAAAAATTTTCAATTGGACGTGCTAGAGGAACATTTGGTGGGTTGATGTCTTTGGCCACATAATTTACGTTTGCGTCCATTCATGTAATGCAGTCCCTTGAATAGTGAGCAGATGCTAAGTCAGCCCAAAAAACGTAGTCAAAGTCTCGATGATACTTATGTATAAATGGAAGAAGTCGTTTATTCAAGCATTCGTCGATATAGATATCGGTATTGATGGCAACCGACTTTGATGGTCGAAAAAGTGGCTTGGACTTTCCTCGATCGGATATGGCTATCCAAAAATTTAAAAAAATTTTTTTTCCAATATTGTAGCTAATGGTTAGTAGTTTAAATATGTATATATATATTAGATCATCTGATCATTTTCCTAATCGGGAAAGTAAGCTTAACTTTTGCCTATTTACTTGTGCCTCACCCGTTACGTTAATTAAAAAAATTAATAAAGATCAATAGAGTATCAATTATCAACTTATTAAGATTGTGAATATTGCATGTAGATTTTTAATATTGGATTGTATACGATAGTCTCATAAACGAGTCATACTTAAACGAATTACGTCCGGTATTCAAAAAAAATAAAACAAGTATCGAAAATATCAGGAAGATTTGTCTTTAAAACCATTCAAGTTGAAGCTCAAACTGGCGGAATAGACTGTGGTCTTTTTGTAATAGCCTACGATTTCGATTTGTGCCGTAATGTCGATCCGTCAACTCTCAAGTATTCTCAATGTGATATGCGAGCTCATTTTAATGAATTTTGAAAAAATAAAAAGATTACAGAATTTCCTATAAACCCCTTAGATCATATTCGGGAATATAAGACTGTAAAATATAACATTAAAATTTAATTTTTTTATTTCGTTAAGCATCTATCGAACAAAAGTATAGTCGGATTGATGTGGATTTACCCAAAAAAACAAGAGAGATCAAAAAAATCAACAACTTAAAAAAAAAAATAATCATTTTTTTTATTTTCTCATTATTTTGCTCTTAATCTAATTTTTTTTCTAGACAATAAAATTTAAAAAAATTAAATCATTTTAAGATTTATATAAAATTATTTGTTATTTAAATATATTTTTCGGTATTTTAGTTTTTGTAGTCAGATAAAATATAGTAAATTTATCACTACTTTTAGTTATTTTTGTCTATTAATTTGTCACCCCAAAAAAATTAATTTTAGTTCTATTATTAAGATTATTAAAAAGTAAAAATTGCACTAAATAATTAATGAGGCCAATATCAAAAAATGATTAGAGATCCCTCAGATAAATTAATTCAGAAACCAACTGACTTCAACATAAATGATCTTTTAATTGTGAATTTTTCTATATTCCGAAAATCCATTAGTTTATGTAAAATTTAATAGGGGCTTAATTTTTTTGCAGATTAAATATGAAAAAAAAATATTAACCGTAAAAAATAAACATTAAAATTTTTTGTTTTAATTTTTCAACTTAGATTCATATCGCCAAAACATAAACAGTTCTAAAATAATTCATTTTTCTATCTTCTTTATTAATTATTTATACGGCTCTTAATTTTCATTTAATACAATATACAAATTATTAAATAAAAAAATCAAAAGTAAAATGATTTATTCATCTTCACTATCAGTATTATCAACAAAAACTGCACATTTTCTGATATTTTCATTTTTGTCCTCATCAACTTCCATTGAGTCATTCAAAAACATTGCCAATGTTTTTCTACCTTCAATTTTTTTATTCTCTTCTTCCTCACCATCATCAAACAAAGTGTGAGCAAGCGATTTCATTTTTTTTGCAACTGGAGGTGATGGCGTAGCGGGTATATTTACACTAGTCATATTTCTCACTTTATCTTGATGCTGATCCAAAGCCTGACTAAGCATTGCATCCTCTTCTTCCTCTTCAATACTTACTCTTCTCCTCTGCTCATTTATATAGCTTTGTCTATTTGAAGCATCATACAAAGTTCGTCTTTTTGATATTTCAGTAAAGAAACTATGAAATTTAGATATTTATAAAGCACTACTTGGCTGGTTTTGTCAATTTTGAATCATTTCTGCTAATATGTATATTAGCGCCATGCAAAGACTGGTCCATTATTTCGCTTATATTAGAAGCATCAAAACTTTTGTTAGCTTTTTTTTGACTTGGTCTGCTTGTGTCTGTAGAAACATTGGTGCATTGAGACACAGACGAGTCGTCTGATAGGGTAGCAAAAGTAAAATTAGCTTCAAAATTAGAATTTGAATAGGCAAATATAACAGGTCTGCCTTTGTGCTTAAAATATGTGTATATTGACAAATCAAACCAGCAACCAAATAAAAGGCACACTTTAAATTCTTTTAAACAAAATGTTAACGTTTCAAATTCTTTATCTATTTCATAATGACTGAATTCATCACTATCGAAATTTACCTGGGTGTTAATGAGCGACTTTGAATCAGCTAAATAAACAAAAATTAAAATTTTAAATTTAAAAACTAAAAAATACTATTTTCTGGTATAACATAATTTTTTATCATTAGTTTATTTGGTTCTACTAAGAAAGTAACTTCATCTGTATCATTTGAAAAACTGTTCATAGTTTCATGTAAATATCTAAAATAGTGATTATTAATTTTAAAAAAAAGAGCCCAAATAAAGCGCATACTTTGAACTAATGCTAATTTTGTTGGTACAATTAACAATTGAAAAAGAAGTCTGCAAATTTTCACAGTCTGAAATACTGAGAATAAATGTTTTTCTTAGACCATATTTGGATGTCATGATGATTAAAAATTTTGTATCATATAATTGATCTTGGTTGTTTTTACTTATTTTTTTTGTCATCATGGTAGAATCATAGTCGTAAACTTTTTGAGCAGTGTCATTAGTCAAAGCAATGTATTTTACTGTAATTGTACATTTTTCGATATTTTTTTCCATAGAATTTATATTTTTAAAAAGTGACAAAAATGACTGAAAAATAAAATTAAAAATATTTGATTCTAAATTTTTAATTTATTAATTTTTGATTAATACCTTAACTGGAATCTTGCACTTAAACGGCTCATAGTCGACAATATCATCTTCTTGATCGTTTAGTTTTCTTGTCGTATTACAATCATTTAGAGTTGTATTATTTAAATTTGTAGTGTTCAGACAATTTTGATTCACTAAATGTGGTTCAAAATAGGAAAAAAATGATTTTTTGAATGAAAAGCATGTAAAGGCAGAGCGTGATGAGTTAATTGTTCGAATTGATAGCTACAAATTCAAAAGCTGAATTAGCAATTAGTTTATTTTAAATTTTAAAGGCTTTTTGAAAAAAAATAAAGATTAGGCTCAAAATTTCAATAATAATTAACCTTTTGTAAAAAAAAAAATTGTAATATAAAATCTGGAATTACTAACAACTATTAAAGGTCGACTTAATCTTTGTTAGAACTGTTGCTATTACTATATTATTACTGTTTATCACTACAATAGATCTTTAATTAAAAACTAAATGATTAAATTTAATCATTTACGTAGATCTAATTTTATAAAAAATTTAGACAAGATCATATCTTGATAATCTTGAAATACATTATATTATTGATTGTGTTGCTAATTTCAAATAGAAATGGAACAAAAATTAATCCTTTTTTAAAAAAATAAAATAAAAGTTTATCAAAGTATCAGGATAAGTCAAAAATTTGCGCTTTTTTTAATTTTCTTTTCTAATTCACTAATAAAATAATCAATAGTTAGCTTATCTTCAAAATATAAATCATTATGCTTTATAGTCTTTAGGCATCCATAAACGAGTAGTTCGATACTTCTCTTGTATCATTTACCACTTTGGAACCAATAAAATCTTCTTCTTCAACTTTACCTTGGTTAGTTACATGCCGTCTTCTTATGAAATTCTGTAGAAAATAACCCATTAAGCAGACAAAAGATGACAGTTATAAGGAGATAGATCTGTGCTGGCGGCTGGATGAGGAAGTAATTCAATCTCCTCAAAATCTTCAATTATTGTCATTGTTATTCTAGCTGTATTAAGTTCAGCGTCATCTTGAAGAAATAAACCCAACTTTGGGTTAACCAACGAAAGTTTTTTTTTTAATTAAGCATATATTCATTCTAATTGTTCAAAATCTCTAAGAAATTCAACCAAACACACAGCATCATATTTTTATCAAAGCGTTCTCCTTTTAAGACTATGCTGAACTGGTTGAGAAGGTTCAAACCATTGTTTTCCATTATCATAATATCAAAAATAGATCCATTTCTCATCACAAGTAAAAGTACGTCTGAAAACCATTCCTGTAAAAGATTTTTAAGTAATTTCATCAAAAGTTCAAATCATGAGGAACAACTCGGCAACATCTGTTAGCTTTGTTAATCAAATAAATTGGGATATTTAAAGGTCATTTGATAATTGCTCTCATGAGCCGCAAGCAGAGCATTCATTCAATAGAGAAGATTTCATTTTATTAAAGCTTTTTGAATCAAATAAAGAAATAGTTAGACATATCATCTTGAAGAATAGTCAATTATGTTTATCTTAACATTTAATATGACCAAAGAGCACCAAAAGTTGCTTGAATATTTCGTAAGTAATAAAATTTATTTATTTTTTATCTATTTAAAATAAATGGATATAAAAATGTAAAATAATTGTATAATATTAATATTATTAGTAATCTTTTGTTTCTTTACAGAAAGTGGCTATTAAGAAAAATTTCTTGAACTTTTTTTAATGGAGTTGACATTATTATTTATTTATTTATTGAATTTTTTAATAAGTTTTATTTTTTTTTTTATTTTTGAATTCTTGAGGTTATTTAAAAAAATGTGTAAAAGTGGCTTAATTGTTAAATGTTGCGTTTTATTAAAAAAGTGCCAAAAGTTGCCAAATTTGTTGGTCGTCTCAGAATATGACCTAAAGTTTTAGAATTATAAGGATGTTAAAATCAAAAAAATTCAAACTTATATTACCTAATACTATAAATGAAATTTTTAGATTGAAATAAAAATAAACTTATTTAATTTAAATTTTAAATTATTGAAACGAGGCTAGATTTAATTTAATGAGCATTCATTTTGTTTGCTAAAGTTTGTACAATAAAGTACAGATTGCACAAATAGAAAAAAATTTTTGATGATTAATAATTATCCCAAAAAAATAAAATAATTTTTAGGACCAAAATTAACTAAAAAATAGTCGGCTCCTATTGATTTAGCAAAATAAAATAAAAAACAAACCGATTCTTCACTAGGTTCGAAATAAAGCTCATCACCAATCTTAGACATGGTAACTATAGACTTAGCAAACAATTTCAAGTTGTTTTGAGGAATAACAAATTTCATTCTGTCAATTATCAATTAAAAAACAAAATAAAAATTAAATTAAATTTAGATTAGTTTAGGGAAAAACAAAAAAGAAGTGGTTTCTTAATGACCCCAATCTTTGACATATTAAAAATTTTCAAATTAAAATTTTATTAAACATTTTTGAAATTCTATTAACGGTAACTTAAAATCAACAAAAAAAAATCCATTTTTAAAAGTTAAGCTAATTTACAAGAATAATCTTATCACTGTTAAAGCAAATCATTAAATTGGTTATTTTCGTTTTTTACCATCGAATCGGTACTTTTTTGTCCATGATCGACTAAAATTTGCTCCAACTCCTTGCACCACGATTCGCCTAATTCTGTATTATCCACCAGTTTAGACAATAAATCATCAACGGTAGGCTTTTTTTCTTCTTTGTCTCTGATCTCAGTCTGCTGTTCAGTTAAATCATCTATAAATGACTCACTGATCAAACTATTTTGGTAAAGAACGTTTTCAAATTCAAGTTTTTTCTCCTCTTCGTGTTCTTTTTTCGCTGAATTTTTCTTAATACTATTCGATTGAGTCAATGCGTTACTTTTTTCCAAATTGTCAGTCATTTTTGATGTATAAAACTGAAAGTCGTCTGTTTCCGAATTGAGCTCTTTGACCAAATTTTGCATTGCCGAAGTAACAGAATCAGCAGCCAGCAGCAAATCGTTGTGTAAAGTTGAATTTTGCTCGTTCAATGAATTTAACGAACTGTTCGTTGATTGATTAAGAGAATTGGTCATATTGAATTTAGATCTAGGCGGATGAATTTCGTTCATGGCCGGTGAATTGGGCGAGCTCCAACTTCTCGGCTGTAAATTAGTAATAATTCCATTACGATTTTTATTGATTGGCATTTGAGCTTCTGTCGTATTAGTTGGTCTATTGATTAAAGCATCTAGTTGACTCAACCGGTTTAGTAGCTCGTTTCTATTTGATTCCAAAAGTTGCATTCTGGACTCGAGCTGACCTTTTTTGTGTTTCAAAGTCTGCAGCTCTAGCAGTATGGGATCCTGGTTGTAGACTTTTCGGTTCAGTGTGGCGCTCATTGGAGCCTTGTATTTTGCTTCATTCGGTTCAAGCATGTCCAATGAACAGTTAGATAGTTGTTTGAGTCTGAGTCGTTTTATTTCTTTGAGAATTTCTTTGTTTTGGCGTTCCAATTTGGCGACAATTTCTTGTTTTTCCTTGAGAAGTTGATAGTTGCTTAAGTTTTCAAAGTTAGTGTCTTCTGAATCCATGTCCAATTCGCGTAGACTTTCACGCGATTGTCTAAAGTTGTTTTCGGAAAGACTTCGACTTGTGTTATAAGTGTTGAATCTCTGGGAAGAAGAGGCGGGCACTTGTCTCGAAAGACTAGCGGTTCGAGATTCGTTTAAAAGATTGAGTTTTTGCTTAAATGTGTTCTGTTTAATGGACTTAATGGATGCTGGTTTGGGAAATGATTGGTTCATGGTGGCGTAGTTTGAATAGTTTGAACGGGGCGATTGTACATTCGATGTTGGCTGGCTAAGTTGAGGTTTTTTCGAGTAAATTTCGGCTAGTCGAGATGAATATACTTGAATAATGTGGTGCTCGTCCAAGTTCTGGTTGCCATCAATGGCTCCATTAGTAAGCGGAAGCGGTTTTTGTAAAAAGCTGCAGTAATTACTTTTTAAAAGAAAAAAATTTAAAAATCTTCTTTCTATTTTCCAATTCTGATTTACTTGTTAGAAGAATCTTTGCCCCTGGACTTGAGCATAGAAAGTGTGTTACTGTAATTGGCTCGATTCGACGCTTGATTAAATTGGCCCATAGAAGGCGTAGGTTTTATGTTAAGTTCATTCCTTAATAGAAATTCATTAGCAAAATGAGTAGATTTTTTTCAGTTTTTTTGTTCAAAAATTGCTAATTTAGAAATTTTAGAAAAAATTAAATATATTGCAATTAATTGAGACAAGTTCAATTTTTAAATTTTTAAATTTCAAAAATAAATCCCTCTAAATTACGAAGATTTGTATAAATTATTTAATTTTGTCTTAAAATAAGTAAAATAATTCTATTTTTGTTTTGTAATTAAATAAAAGCAAAGGTGTATTTCTTGAAATGTAATTGACAAATATCTACCATACTTGAACGATACTCTGTGAAGTTTATTTAGTTTGTTAGCTTTGATTTCAATTTCATAAATATTTGGTTGAGATATTGGCTTAATTTTTTGCTGCATTTATGAAAAATTAAGAAAAAACCGTTTATCTTAAATAATTAATATCAAATATTTGAAAGTCTTTTTTAAAATTCAAAGAAATCTTAAATAATTGACAAAAAATTCGATAAAATTTAATTATACCTTTGACAATAAAACATAATTTAAGTTCAACAAAAGTTTCACTAAATGTAAACCTAGCACAATACGAGTTCTAAATTAATTTTTCATAAGTTGAAAAAAAAGAGATCAATAAAATTATTTTTTTCGAAAAAAAAAAATTATAATTATTTTTGCCTCCACACACATAGGTTTTTAAAATAATTAAATGTGGACAAATTCAAATTTAAATATATTTTATGCCACTAATTAAGCAAAAAAGAAAAAATTCATGTTTTACCAATAGTTCAGTCTAATAAAAATAGCTTTAACTCAATACAGACTGAATTTTTAATTTTTTCTAAATCAGATTTAAAAAAAATCACAATTTTATTTTCTAAAATTAATTATTTATTTTTTGATCTTGATTAGATGAGAATTTAAAATTACAATTTTACCCCCATTAGTCTCGAACAACTTTTTTTCTTTCACTACGATTATTTTTATTTAAAGTAATTTAAAGGCTATTCAAAATTATTTTAATTTTTTCTTTAGAGTCAATTTTAAAAAATAGAAATTTGAAAAGTGACAAATATTTTTAGCCTAAAAAATATATAAATTGATTTTTTTTTCAAATAAATAAAAAAATTGAAGAAAATTTACATCAAATTTTTTATGTCAGATGATTGATTGTATTTGGATTCCAGAAATGTATTGATTAAGTTGAATGAATATTGGTTTTTATTGTGTGGATTTGAGTATAAATCTGATCTATTTATGGGTAGACTACTTGTATTTGGTATATTTTGATTTTCGTTCTGAAATTTCGAAGATTCTAAAGACAAAGATTGAAACATCTTGTCTTTGTTTGTGGAATTTTTGTTCAATAAACTGTAGTCACTTGTGGTCATGACATTTGTTGGACCAATCGTGTTGTATTGGGAAGATACCGAGTTAAATTGAACATTTGGACACGTTTTTGGCGAATTCTGGTTTGATTTTTGGCTTGTCGGATTTTTGTTTGGCTTACAAAAAAACGACCGCTTGAGCGAAGTCGAGAGCTGTTTGGCAGCAGATTTCTAAATTCAATTGAAAAATTTAGCTTATGCAAATAAAAAAAATTCACTATCTTACATAACTGGTGTACTCTTTCATTTGATGGGTTAGCTGGTGCGAGTGACTGATTCGTCCTCGCCAAAAACAGTCCTGACAAAGCTGGTACTTGCGGCATTTCTGGCATTTGTAGCGAAATCCATTGAAATTGGAGCGTTCACATGCGTTGCATTTTACCGAATGCTGCACATTCTGAACAACGATATAACGGTGAAATATATTTAACCAAATGAACGATGGAGGACCGGCATCGGACAGCGTCACGTTCAAAAAGTCCTCCAAAAAAATTGGAGAAGACTAGGGGGAAACAAAAAAATAAATTTAAAAATCTATGCAAAAATCAAAACCAACCCAATCAAAGCATGTTTTGGCGCTATTTTCAGTGTAGCCAAAAGACGGCTCTTCAAAAACCGATTTTGGCAGTACCAACAGCTCTTTTAGATACAAATCGAATTTGTGCAGTAACAAACTATTTTTAGACTGGTCGGATATTTGATTAAATATGTCTTAATTTAAATAAAAATTTTGAAATTTTGAATAATTTTATTTTTTCTGTTTTGACTTACATTTTAGTTTATCGACCAGTTTACCAGAGCACATGGTAGTTAAAGCAATTTTAATAGAGAAAACTTTTATTTTAGAAAGACGATTTTTGTCGTATAAATTAAGCAACCAAGATAACAACAATTGAGTTTGAGTTTCAACATTTATTTGCTGGTTATACGCTAGCCTTTTGTTTAATTGTATGTACATGCTTTGGATACACTGTTCGAGCTTGGACGAGTCAAGCTCGTGCGATAAGTCCAATGTGTGCAGACTGGTGTCGCGGAACGTCTCGATCACATTCCACAAATCGATCAAGTGCACTTGAAAAAAAATTTTTTTGAAAAAAATCTCTATTTTGTTTGAGACTTACGGTTGAGCTTTTTCTGGATGAATCTGAGCTTGGATGCAGTGCGATAAGTGGCGAAGCGGATCACATCGAAATTTTGTGCACCTAAGCAAAATTGAAAATTTTTAAATTTTAAATTAATCTAGCAGTATTTATTACGTAATTCGAGAATTATTTGCTTGTAATCCGACAATAGCTTGGTTAATTTTTGTGATTGATTTGAACTCGTTGGTGCTATGTCACACATTTCTTGTTTCTCGGCTGCACTGATCCTAGACGCTTAGTTCGATCTAACTTTCAATTCAATTGTTTTTTAAGACAATTAATTTAAATTCTTTTTGCCATGCTTTTATTCATTCAAATTTTAACTCATATACAAACTAACTTTAACTCACACAAATACAATTGTTTCAAATTTTCTTTCTATTTGGGTCCTCTTCAGCTTAAATTGAAGTATTTTTTCTTCATTATTTTTGTCTAAACAAAACCAAGATAATTTTTAAAACATGACTAATTGAGGCTTGACGGTCATCTTTACCAAAATTAACTAAACAATTTTTACATTTTTAAAACAAAAAAATAAGCTGAATTAGACTTTTATATCCACTTAAATTGTCGCCTAAATCTGTAAATAATTTACTTTATTGACGTCTAATATTTAAAGTCTTTCATTTGCTAATGAATTTTCACACGTTGTTTTTTTTTTATCTATGTTTGCTTTCTGCGTGATTAACCAAAAAAAAATATAGGCACATACTGCACCTCTTTAGGCTTTATTTTAAACAAGCTTAAGAGGCACGAAGAAAAAACAAGCAAGCTTCATTAATCTACCTAGTTAGATAACAGGTTTTTGATGAAAATAAAAAAAATAAATCATTGTCAATTAGAGCCTTTTAGAAATGGGTGAATGAATGAAAAAATAAAGAAACTAAATACAAAGTTTGAAATAAAATATAGCTTCGAGTTCTATTAACCCAGTTAAAACCACTGAGTAATTTCCATGTTCTTAAATTGCTGTGTTTGTTTTTCTGATTTATTTGTTGATTATTGATATTTGAGTCCAAAGCAGATATAGATAAACCAACGACCTCATTTGACAAATTGAAATTAAACGATACAACATAGATTCTTAATTTTTATTAATTTAGGAAAAAAAACATAGAATCAAGATCGTTTAAGATCTTATTTGAAGCAAAAAAAAAACATGACTTGGTTATGAAACTTTTTCAGAGACATCAAATGGGTGAGATTGCATGCCAAGCTACTTTTCAGGTTACATAACCTGGTAAATTAATTTATAATTCACAAAAATAATATCAATTCATTCCAAGAGTTTCCAAGAACAACAAAGCAAAATCACATCTTTATAACTGCTTACTTAAGGCACTGCGAACACACACAATTTACAAATTTTACTCTATCGTGTTTTATTAATTAAAAACCGATACATAGCTAACAAAAATATGTTTTTTTTTTAAGTTTTATGATAAGGATTAAATCATGATTATCTTAAGTGAGATTAAATGATTTCAATTGAATAAAATCTTATATTTATGTTCTTGTTTAGCCATTTTTGAATAACATGCATACTGAGAATGCTCGATAATAATTTTAAATCAGGTTTTTTTTTTATTAATTAGATCCAAATATAAATCAAAGCTTATATTCGATTACTTGAATTATTTTACTTTTAGAGCTCTAAAAGCCTTTCTTAATAATCAATTTATCTTAAAATCTTAATTGTAAACAAATAAGGCCTGCTTTAGTCTTTTGTATCCCTAAAGCAATCATTTCACTCTAGTTCTTTTGTGTCAATTTAAATTAAAAAAAAAAACCTTTGAAAAATTATTCTATTAAATTTTTTTTTAATTAAAAAAAATCAAAATTTCTTGTCTCCGCTAGAACAAGTAAAAGTTGATTGAAAATAATTATTTTATTTTCGAATAACTCGTAAAGTTTTTATGGTTTGATTTGAAAATATTTCTAAAAAGCCTACAACAAGACAAGCTCTTTTCACTAAATTCAATTAGATCAAATTTTGTAACAACAACTTAGCATTTGATACATTTCACATCGAAAATTCAGTCTACAAAAAACTTTATTTTTTATTTGTGAATAGAATAGCTTCCTTAATTTTTCTTTCATTAATATTTAAGGTCGCAACTAGCGACTAAGTGTTGAAAAACAAGATAGATTTACCAGATCTGTGTTTAAATAAAATATTGATATTAATTACTTTAAAAATATCCGTGGAAAACAATATGCTAATCTAAGCCAGATAAATCAATCATCATTTTAATAAGTTTAATCTAATATTTAGCAGGTATAATTTAGTTTAAAAAAGTACTTGGTCTATTTTTAATCCCGTAGTGTCTAGTGCAAATTTTGAACCTTGAAAAAAATTAATTTATAACAAAAACAATTTTAAGAAGAAAATTTTAAAAAAGGAGTTAATTCTAGCTAACGATAGCAAGTATCAAAAAATATACATGCTAAATCTTTGCATTTCTTAAGAATTTATTCTTAGCTTAGCTAGTTTCAAATTTTTATTTGTCTATAAAACATAAAGTATCAGTGATTCAATTAGGAAAAGGGTCTCTATTTGTTTTAGATAAATAAATATCTTTAATATTAATTTTGAAGTTCAGATTTTTAATTAATTTTAAAAATAAAGCATAACTAGTTTTCTAAATAACTAGAAATTAGTTCTTACAATCTAGAACTTTGAGTTGATTATGCCAGCGACCAAAAACGAAAGCAAACTTTTTCTTAAAAAAATAAAAACTTGAAAAAAATTTAATTGATTGATATTGACCAATTAGTCCATGTAACCATAAACATAAGTAAAAGCCTTATTTGTTTTAGTTTGCAATAAAAAAAAAACAAATGTATCCAGGCGACTGAGCCTGATAAGCTAATTTGATCTCAGATCTTTTAGCAGACTAAATTTTTTTACTCAAACTAAACTATGGATAAACATTGATAGGCAAATTTTTTATTTCTAATGTGCCATATAAAATATACGTAAGCTTCTTTTTTTGTTAGGGATTAAATAAAAATTTTTGAAATAGTTTGCTTATCTTTGAAAAAAAAAGCCTAATTTATATCAAAAACAAATGAAGAATTTAAAAAAAAAGAAAAAAAGAAAAAAAGAAAAAAAATTTTCAACCATTTTTTCCATTAAAAACTAAATTTTTACTTTCTACTAAATAAATAATTAATTTCTACGTTATTTGTGATGGTTACACAACCCATGCTGGACTTGACAGGTTGCCCAACTATTGTTAAAAAAAATAAAAAACAAAACCAAAATGAATTTTGAAAAATTAAATATCTAATGAATTTTCGATAATATTTTATGCTAAATTTTGTTGTTTCAACGGAACTCACGAACAGAATATTGAAAGAGCAGGACTAGAGTGCTAGATTGTATCAGGACTTGAAAAAAAAAAATCAATATTTAGAACCATTTATTATTAAAATCAGCTTTGATAATAGGCTAATGGCCATTAGCGATCTAGTGGCATTTCTTTAAATAAGCGGCTTGTGCAAAAAATGCAATTGCTTGATAACAAAAAGAATTGTAAAACTTGTAATAAAAAAATATTTTTTTATTGTAATTTTGAATCTTAATTTAGTCGACAAAATTATTCGAATTTTAGTACAAAATTATCGATTTTTTCCTCCAAATTGCTTCACTATTTCTGTGTTTATTATAAGTCTTAAGAGTTATAGACCCGATTAAAACTAATTTTATCTATTTAGCAAAACACTTCTGATTCGGAACCCTAGTTTTTTAAGGAAGTTTATTCTAAAAAATATTTGTTTATTTATTTGAATTTGGTGTTTACTCCCGAAATGCACATAGCCGTCATTATTTATCCGCTCACGAGTCAATTAGGTCTTCTTCTGAGCTCTAAGTCTTTTTGACTCATTTTTGAAATAAATTGATCATAAGATAAACAAAATTAACTCGAGAGAAAGCAATCGGAAATAGGAGAACAAGCAGTCAAGGCTAAACACACAACAATATAATCAGAGCCTTGTCTGTAAGCGTTTCATCAAGTCATTCTGTTTTTTTTCCTAGTTTTACTCGCTTCATTTAATACTTATAGCATTTTTTTGTCTTTTGATGAATTACATAATAAAATTTAATTTATCTTATTATGGCATAAATTTTTTAATAAACACTTTATGTAAGATTAAAATGATCCTTATCTTAAATTTGTTAAATATGACTGAATTTACACTTGAGTCTCATTCTTAAAATTTTGGTCAGTGTAAGTAAGGTTAGCTCACAAAAAAACAATAAAATATTGACTAATTTTAATTTTACAAAGCTCTTTATCTCATTCAGATAATTCAAATTTAACTCGTTCTGCAACTAATTTTTTTTTTCTAAATTTAAAATCATTTTATTGCTTTACTTCTCATTTAAAACATAAAACATATAATTAAACTAGCAACTATTTCAATTTAAAATTTTGTCTAAAAAATCTAGACTCTTTTGTTCCAATTTGCCACTTTATTTTAACAATGAAATTTTTAAATTATTGAAAAGTCAAATTTTGAATGAGACTTGCCAGCTTGCATTCCATTTTCGAACTTGATAGGGGTTCAGGTAGCATTAAAGCAAAGAGCTTGATTTGGCTTTTATAAAAAAAAATTAATTTGTTGAAAACATATGATAAAGTCTTTAGCTCTATTTTAAAGTGAGTGATGAGTCTAATACCTAAAAAATATAGCATTCGTAGCAAATTGTTATATCAAATGTTAAATAAGCTTAATTTTCTCGAGTTTTTATTAAAGGTATATTTAAGGCCTTGATTATCAAGCACCTCTTTGCTCATTAATCAAAAAACATATTTTTCGATCAAATACAAAAATGATTTAAACCATTAACAGTTGTAATTTAGTCTATAATTTGAAATGTTTATGGTAAGTCTGACCGTATTTCAACAAGCTTTTCTACTAAACTTTGGCTAGTTTGATTTTTCAACTAGAAATTTTTTCCTTAAACTTAATTCGCATGACTAGGCCCTACTTTTATTGTCCATATTTGCTAGAAATTGTTTTATTTCAATTTCAAATAGCTGCAATATGAAAAAAATTGATTAGAAATTTTACAGCCTTCGTTGAACATTTTTTTCCTCTCATATTAAGCTTGTGTTAATTTTCCTATTTTGAGTGCCAGATTAACCATGATAACAACCACTAAGCGGAAATTTTAGCCTCCAATTTTAAACTAAACATTCTTGATAAATCTTGTTAGTTTTTCTGTCTAATAGTTTTGTTAAACTTATATTTTACACTTCAAAAAGTCTCTAATTGATGATTATTGCTGAATACAATACTGAACAATAAATATACTGAATTAAAAGTTCATGGATCATATTAATTTAAAAAAAAATCTTAAGATTAAAAAAAGCTGAAAATTAAAAGCTCCAAAAAAAATATTATATAAAACCTCTCATTATCAAAATGGTGATTAAGAAAAATCATTCTTGTAGTATCTCATTTTATAATGTATCTCATTTTTTTTAGGTCATAGCCCACAAGACCTAAGTTAATTGATCGATCAGAGGTTTACGTAAATCTAACAAGATTTGGAATAGGACTTTAGGTTCAAATAAAAATGAAATATTGGTAATGTTTACCCAAAAGATAGCTACCAAACCATAATTGATCACTCAAAAGTTCAAACAGATAATACAAATATTTAGAAATTGAGCAAAATTTTTTTTTATCATGTAAAAACCTAAATTTGAGTAATTATAAATAGACAATTTTGACCAAGTTAAATAAAGGCTTTCATGTCCATGGAAGGTTTTTTATTGACATCTAGAGTAAGGTCAAGAGCTTGATTAGTAGTTAAGTAGTCTACATTGGTGTACAAGTAATAAATCATTTTTAAGAGCGTTTAAAATATTTTGCCTGGGTAAATATTTTTTCAAATCAAAAAAATATAATTAGTATTGTAAGACTTTTAAAATAGCCTATAGTCAAAAACAATATACTAATTAATCTGTTTATAAACAGGAAAAATTCAAATCAAAAAAATTTCTTTAATTATGAACTTTGTTTTTAAGCAAAAATTATCCAACTGTCTAATCGATTGAAAATAAATTTTGTTTTGAATTAATTCAGCATTTTGTTTGTATAGAAATTAATTTTGTGTCACAGTGTCAGTTTAAAAGCCTAAAAATGCATTGAAATTATATCCAATCGATCAAAATAAATTTTTTTAAATCATGAAAAAAGAAAAAATATTTCTTCTTTCTGATTTATTTGAACAGTTTTCTTGGCACTTTTGTTTGTTTCTTTCAATTCATGTCAATTATATTTTATTATTTTAATTAATTAAAAAATAATAAAAATTTTTCATAGTTATTCTTGAGGAAATATGTTTGTTCAGCGAAATAATTAATCTTAGTTCTTTTTTAATGAAAAGTTTATTATGTTTTTTTGTTTATTTAATTAAAAATATATATAATATTCAAACTATTAGATAATAAAAAAACAATAAATTTAATTATAATGACTTTGTTTTTTGTGGAATAAGCTTTTATTCATTTAATAAACAAAAATAATATTTGAAAAGATTTTCTTTAGAAAAAAAAATCTCAAAATCTAGCTTTAATATTTGATTCTGAGAAACAACAACTTGGGTTGTCATTTTAATTTAAAGAAAAAATAATTTATATTTTTTAATTTAAGTTCCTTTTTATATACACCAAATAGATTTTTCTATCTTCAAATCTTCTAAAAATTCCTATTTAAAATTTTGTTTATTTTAAATATTGAACAAATCATAGTCTATTAAAAAAAAATTAAGATATGTTCGATTTAAATTTAAAATTCAAAATTTAATTACTAAATAAAATAACCAAAGGTTACTGCTTTCTAAACCATTTTGAGAAAAAAAAATCTTGAAATAAAAGAACTATTATTTTTCTCACAAAACTGAATCTAAGATAGGGTCAATAAATGCATTGTTAAATAAAAAATACCTAATTAAAAATCAGTCAAAAAGAGAATTTAGAAATAGGAGATTTGGCCTCTCGGATTTTTGAGTGATGAAGGAAGGTTCTTTTATTAACTTGTATTTTTTAAATAAAAATTCGATGTAATAACATAATTACCACGTTAAATAAGCCAAGTAATGATTTCAATCAAATGATTTAATTGAACAAGAATAAAAGTAGATGTATAAATACTGCAACGCATTTAGGAAAAATCAAAATGATGTTTATCATTAGTTATATTTATTTTTTGATATCAAACATTAAGTATTTACTAAGTTTTTAAATTTGATGCAAGTTTTTTCGGAACAAAGATATGTGCTATATAGCGACATCTTTGTTGATATCACCGGATTAGTTTACTAACTAAACCCTGAGCGTTTTAGTTAACGTATAGCATTAATAGCTGCTCATAAATGTCTAACAAGAAGATCGAATAGACGGGCCCAAGGGTAGTAATGTAAACACTACAGTGATGTTTGGAGTGAGTTAAGTCAATAATTGGAAGATTTATCCTAAACCCTTATCCTAAAACTTTCTCTTATCTTTAAATATTCATTTTTTTGTAACTATATATATTGTTTTTTTTATTAATAATACTTTTACTTTTTTGTAATATAACCAAGACCCATATTGTTTTTTTTTATATATTCTAATATAGTAAAATTTAGAATAACGAAAAGAGTTTTATTACTCAGAGCCATTTAAAAAAATTTTAAATAAACTTAAAAAAAAATAAAAAAGCTTATTTATTATCAGCTTTATTAAGTTTTTATTAAGATGAGTTTTTACTCTACTCAATTTTTTTAGAAAAGTTTCTACAGCAGATTTAAAGATAAAATAAAAAAATTTCGATAATTTTTTTTATAAAACCAAAGCAGTATTTTTCAATATTTTTATAATAAATTCATTAAATAAATACAAAAAATAATATTAATAATAAATAAATATAAAATTAATTTAAAATCCAACTAATCTACTAAAATCTATTTTTGTATTTTTTCTATTAGTTTTTTTTTCGAATCATTTTATTTAAAGCTTGGATTAATAATTAAACTTTCAAGAACTTTATCATCCAAACTCGAGTCTCTCAAGAGAGTTGTCTATTCACACTTTTTTTAACATTTTTATTGACACCCGAGGGGACAAAAACAGGCAAAAAACACTGTTTAAACGGGGTTTGGTGGTTGTTTTTTGGGCGTTTTCGCTTGGTTTTTTATTTGCGTTTGAAGCGTGAGCGTTTTTGGGCCAAAAAATGAGTGAAAAACACTTTATAAATAAAACAAAATATTTAATTTAGAGAGTTTTTTAAACGTTTTTAACGCTTCAAAAACAATTTAAGCATGTTTATTTTTCAGAAATGATTTTAAATAATCAAATTATTTGTATTATCAATATTTAATATTAATTTTAAAATTTTAATTAAAAGATTATTAATAATAAAATTTTTAAAAAAACAATACGGAAACATTTTAAAATTTTACTAACTTTTGCGAAAAAATTTATTAAATCAGAAATTGTCGAGAAAAATGAACATGATTGAAAATTTGAAAAATAAAAAACACCTCAAACACTCTTAAACACTATTTAAACACCTAAAACGCTTTAAAATATCTTTAAAAACGCTTAAAAATTTTTTTATGTTAAATTTTATTTTTATTTTATTTTTTATTACTTAATTGTCTAAATTCTTGTCTATATACTTTTTTTTAAAGAAAATAATAAAATTTTTTTTTATTTTTTCTGGCTGTTTTACCCCCGTTTATCGTCTATTTTTCCCGTTTAAAGGCTCACTTTTAAAGAGCGTTTTAACAGTGTTATTTGCCTGTTTTTGTCTCCTCGAGCATCGTAAACATGATCCCAAAAAAACTAAAAATAACCCTCTATATCGATGATATTTGTGCCTGGTTTATCAGTTAGTCTGTAAATATATTGAAACTAACTTGAATACTGCGTTATAAAAATATTTAAATTTTTCAAAAAATTGGGGTGAAATAATTTACTTACACTAGAAGCACCAAACGAGTGTAGTGTTAATTAGATCAACCATTTTTACAACCACTGGTTATCTTACTGATTAGAGCTTATACATAATAAGTATAATAAAGTACTAATATAAAAGAAAATAACTTGGTCCCTATGAATTCCATAAAAAATTTAATTTATACGGACGGAAAAATTATTGAGAAATTATTTTAAAAACAACTAGTCGGAGAATTGAATGAATTTGAATCGAATCCCCATATTGTAACAGAATTTAAATCTCTAATTTCAGCCAAGTTAGTTTTTAGAGAAAGTCCAAAATTTGATAAGCAAAAAGTGGTCATGTTATTTATTCTACTAGGGAATTTTTTATTATTTTTGAAAATATAAACAGACATTTATTAAATGTTATTTTTTTCTTTTTACTTTGTCTCTTAATTTTGTCTTTCCTAATTTAATTTTTTTTTCCTAGAGTAATTTAAATATATCTTATTCATTGGGCCATTAGCCCGTATAGCCGAGTGGTTTGTGTGTTAGTCATGCAAGCAAAGGGTGGAGGGTTCAAAACCCACTGAAGGTGGAAAAATCTTCAA
>PJRA01000549.1:1225458-1252118 GCA_016987375.1 Brachionus koreanus | reverse complement strand
TTTGTAACTTGAAATGTCTTGGACGGTCGGGTAGTTAACCCAACGCGTTTGCAGCCGGACTGGATGAGGATTCGAACCCACGACCTCCTGATTGGATGTCGGGTGTTCTAACCACTACACCACAGGACCGACAATAATGATGTTATAGTACCAAAATTTCAAAATTTTCATTTTAAAAAGTTTTTTTTAGAATCAAATAAATAAACAGTTGGACATATCATTTGAAGAGCATAAATTATAATTACTTTAAAATATAATTTAGTTTAAAGTTTTGGATTTACAATGTTGCTAGAATCAAAATTATTTTAATTTTTTTTAATACTCATCTTTATAAAAATTTATCTCAATTTCACTGTCTCAAATTTTTATTTATGGTTAAAGTTTTTCTCTTTTAAGCTACTATTTTTACAATTTATTTTATTTATACACATATTTTAATTGACTAACAGACAGAAAGAATATTATTCATTGCAAAAACCTCTAAAAATTCAAGTGTTTACGATTCATTCAGCTCAATAAACCATTAACAAAATTTGAAACGAATAAACCTAACTTTAAATATTCTAAGAGTTTTTCAATTTAATTAAATTTTGATTAGTATTTTTGATACATTTGCTGAACTCACTTGTTCTACAACGAATCCTAAATGTCTATCAAGCATATATTTATCTGAAAAATGCTATTTGAACCATTGATTTTTCATCGATATTTCTATATTTTTGATTTTACAGTCTCTGATTTCTTGTCAATGTTACTGCTTTAAAATATTCAATTGTAAAAGTTAATGACACTATATACATCACTTATAGCAGCTAAAGATTTTGACAAACTTTGATTTCTTTTCAAAAAGCTGTTCAAGCCTTTAAAAAAAAATTAGAAAATTCATTAAACTTTTTTGAAACATTTTTTTCATTTTGGAGTTGGTATCAGTCTGGATTGAATTTTGAAAAAAAATCATCTCATTATTCACTCATTAAGAAAATCGAACTTAACTTTGGTTTCAATTTTTATACTAAACTATAACTATAAATAAAGCACAAAAGAATTCAGAAATATATTTTTATTACTAAAACGTAAAGTTTTTTAAGAAGTAAATTAAATTTTAATACTTTTAATGATTTTAAAAATAAAGCAGCACTATTTATTTTTATAAAATTATTTATAAAAGAAAATTTTGAGATAACGTAAATTTATAGAGTTACTTGTGAACGGTGTTTAAATTTCATCTGGTAAATTACTAGATAATTTATACGTAAATCTTGAGGACAGTTTTAATTAAATTTAAGTTAAAAATGAAATTAAATTAAAAACAACTAAAAAGCATTTTGGTCATTATTTTATTTTTGATGGTGACTAATAATTGTTAGAGAATGGTCAAAACTCGAAACAGTCAAACAATTGTTTGATACTGTGGGTTAAGATTATAGTGAAGACAAATTAGGAGATGATAATGACGGTGCTGAAGACGTTTTTAATCCCAAGGAGTACAAATTAGGTGAGTTAACTCAAGTGACTTCAATTTCTAAACCGCAGAACTAGAGATCGACATGACCGCCAAAATTTGTTCGCGACAATCAAGCTAAGCTAGCTGAGACAATGTGGACTTGTAGTTAAAAGTACTTGCCTGATGTCATTATTGGAGCTTAAATAATTTAAATCCGCGATGCCAACTTGATGTTTCCGGTCATAACCATTCATTTTCAATGTCAATTGTATGAATTAGCTTGTGAAGTGCGGTTAAATGCAACTGAACATCCCAGTGTTCATCTTATCTATGCTCATGACGCAAATCCAATCTACTTTGCAATTCTCGTTGTCACGGCTCAAATTCGGCATGCAAAAATAAATAAAAACTTTATTTTTTTTTTAAATTTAATTTTATTTTGCTTTTAATTAAAATTTTACAAATATTTTCGTAATTTACAGAAAAAAATCATAAATCAGTAATTTTTGAGATTTTTTTTCTATTTTTTTTTTTACAAAATTACGTATTAGAGCGTAATACTATAGAATTTCATGTATTACAATTTTCCGATAACATATAGATCCAACATTACTTTTTTAATGGTGTTTATTTAAAATGAGAGAAGTCTATTTAACTTCACTAAAGTTTTCAAAACTTACCTCTTTGGAATATAAAATGAAATTCTAATACACATGCCCATTTAGGAAATTATAAAAAATTCTAATTTCTTTGATTTCTTTTTTTTTTAATTGAATGCATATAAAATCAATAAATTTAGTAGAATTAAAACTAATTGATTTAATAAAATATTTATTTTTTATTATTATTTTATTCAAAAAGATTACGCCAGATTCGGCGATGAAAAATATTAAATTATAAAAAGAAATTCTTCCACAAAAAAAAAAAAAAGACAATTTATTTTCCATCATAGATGTCAAAAAATCTCAAAACTTCTGAGTTTAATGTTACCTGAATTCGAGTCCTTTTTTTGCTAAATAAAAATAAATAAAAACAAAAAATAAATACATTTTATTTTGAATTTATTTTAAAATCTTTTATTTCTAGAATAAGAATTTAGCAGTTCTCTATCAATAGCTACAAAACTATGTCTGTATTACCGGAATCGGACTGTTTGTTGATTAAAAAAGATCTAATTTTGATAGTGACTTATCGGATAAGTTTTTAAATTGATTTCAAGACATTTAAATTCCAATACGTGTTAAAAATCCATGAGAAAATTCTACAAAGTTTTGATAAAATTAATAGATAAATTTCAAAGGTTTTATCCAAAAAGTATTTATTTTTTTTTAGATTTAACTGCATGATAAAAATCTTTTTCAATTAAAATATCTTTCATTTACGTTAGAATATTTCTCTTTTGTCGATTCAGCCCTAATTATCAGTTCTTAAAATCAGTAAATATTTTCGCCTTAGAATAGTGGGGTTCTAACTTGAGAAAAAAATGTTCGTATCATTTCAAAAGATAGACCTACTTGGGCATTTAGACACCTTTCTATTGAATTCAATTGACGAACTAAAAATTTACCGAAATACACTAATGGAAAATGATTGTTCTAGTTAATTAACAATTTTGTTGGTGAGAATTTTGAGTGTCAAGCAAAACAATAGAATGAATTATGTAAAGATAGCAATCAAAATTTTAATTTACTTTTTTTTTAAAGGCCTTAAAGGCAGTTTGTTAAGGTGAAAAATGTTCCATTTACTTTTAGTGGCTAATTTGACACAATCTAATTTGATGTGATTTAGTTCTTATCGATCAAGCTATTCTTGTAAGATTCAATTCTTATCTTATGAATAACATGTAAAATTTAACGCGTTTGTAATTAGGCTTTTGCTTGGCGCCTTTTTCTTACTCAAACTGATTGCAAACACTTAACTTAATTAGCCTTCGAGCTTTTTACCCTGCAATTATTATTTTTAGAAGCATTTAATGTGCACTAAACACCATTGAGAAACTAAAATGAGATTTAAACTGTATGACTATGAAAACAATCGCTCCCCAGTGATTATGAAATTAATATTCTCAATTTCGTGCTTGGATTTGACTAAATACAACCAACAAAAATGATTAAAAAATAAAATAAAAAATAAGCTAATGACATGCTTTTTGTTTATTGTTAAATATTCTATTAATATACACTTTTCAATTAATTAGCTTAATTTTTTAATAACGAAAATAAATATCTGAATTTTTAAACTTTTAAAAATTAAAAAAAAAATAACAACTCTAAAACGAAAGAAAATTATCTATCGATTAATTTTAACATGTAATCTTAAAAAATAATTAGAAACAAATCTAATTCATCTGTTAATTTTGTTTGAGCCTTGTTGTAAAAATAAAGATACAGAATAAGCAAGAATTTTCTTAAATAATTTTATTTCTTCTATATTCTACTGCCACTGGATCATAAAGCGTCAGCTTGTCCCTTCCATTCCATTCTATCCTTGGCAACAATCAGACTAATTGCAAATTTAGTCTTGTCCTTCACGGTTCTCTTTCTTTCAAAAGTTGACTCCCAGACCATCATTAGTCCTTTTGTATTTTTCTTGCCTTGTGTTCAAAATAGTGCGGGAATTTTTCTGTTTTCGAAAGAACTGTTCAAAAAGCCTCTGAATGAATCTAAAAGGAAAACTTTCGAGGAAGCCAAAAATGACTGGGACAACTTCAAAACTGTTAAATGCTAGTAACTTATTTATATCTCCTTTTCTAGTACCTTTTTGAACAACAGCTTCAATCTGACACAAAGGCTACTGCATTGAATTAATCATCTACAATTATTACCCATTCGAAACCGGTCCCCCATTTTTTGATGAAAGGGGTTTAAACATGTGCCCCATATTGCAGAGATATTTTGAAGATTTTTCCACCCTATGCGGGTTTAATTATAACTTATTTATATAGTGGTTCAGAACATAAACTGCAAATGCAAAGCTAATTTTTGATTTTTTTATTTTTGAATTTAAATTAAAAATTTACATTAAAACGAAAAAAAAATACAAAAAAGAAACAATATATAAAAATAGAAAAAAAAAATTAAAACTTAAACGTATAAAATTACACAATAACTCTTTAGATAAAAAAAAATAGAATGAGAAAAGAAATAAAAACATAGATAGATTTTAATTTTTAAATTAAACAGCAATTTAGTGAAAAAAAAAAAAAAAAACAAAACGAACATATAAAATTTTTGATTTAAACTGGGACTGGTGCAAATAATTTTAATAACAAATAACTTGATCATAATCGCGACCGGTCGACGACGAACTTCCATTCGAATTTACTTCTGTATTATTCGAATTAGTCGAGTTAGTATTAGGCTGAGATTGAGCTAGATTAAAAAAAGCCGAATGAGAATGATGATGTTGATTGATGACATGATTATTGATGGACTGTTTTTTGCTAAGTAAGTAATTAGGCGAAAACGAGCTGGACAATGGGGACAAATTGTTAGAAGATGTGCTCGAGCTTGATTGTGTGGGTGATTGATTAAATGGCTGGTTGTCTCGTAGCGAAGCAGCGGTGGCAGCAGCAGCTGCTGCAGCGGCCACGGCAGCAACACTCGAATGTGGCATGTAAGTATGGCCGTTTAGAACAGGTATGTTGTGAAATGGGGCACAAAACTCCTGGCTATTTTGGTACTGGTTGTCTTGATTCGAATAGTTTTGATATTGATAAGACTGGCCGTGACTGGGAGCCGATTGATTAAAATTGAAGCCAAAATCGAACTGATTTTGAGGCATGAATGTCGACGCACTTGAACTAGTCGAAGACAAAGGCGATGTTGAGCTCTGGGCGCTTGCCATTTGTGTTGTGTACTGCGAGTCCGGCTTTTGATTGAACAAAAACGACGCAAATTGCAAATTAACCGAGTCTTTGCCTTCTTTATTTCGTCTCACATTCTGCTTTCGATTTCTTGTTTGTATGTTCTCTTTCTTCATCGTAATTGGCCGATCGACCTATTCAAGAGAAAAAAAAAAACACATAAGTATACAATTTCGAAAATTATTAACGCTTGAATATTATTAACTAATTAATTCAAGTGGAATTAAATTAATTAATTTAAAATTCATTGATATTTTGAGTTTTGTGTCTAATTTATTATTTTTTTTTATTTTTTTTTCTAATATCCTGCTTATCATCTCAATCTAACTATTTCTTTGACTAATGATATTATTTTCTTTGTATAAACACTAGATGCCTATCTCATATTTATGTAATTGAATATTGCTGCCATCGTAATTGGATATGAAACCAATTATTTAAATTTCAACTTACTTTATGAAGTTTTTTGTAAAGACCACAGGCGTTGCATACAGGCAAGCCGTCGCCATTGCGTCGCCACAAAGTAGTTGTATAAGTTTGACAATTGGAGCAAGTGATGCCAGTTTTTTTGACAGTGGTCAATCGACGCTTGTTTGGCTTGATCAATGGACGATTGTGACCATTCATTTTATGGTAGAGACCGCACGCGTTGCACAAATAATTACCATTTGTGTCGCGTCTCCATAGTGGCGTATAGGTTGCTTTGCAGTTGACACACTCTCTGCCGTCATCGAGTTTGGTCTTTTTGTTCGAGTTTCCCTTGATTGGCGACAGTGACGAGTTGTCAATCGAACTATTGGACGCAGACGACGACGATGTGTTATTCGAGTCTGTTTGTTCGGTTTTTATGTCGTTTTTGACTATTGGTGAGTTGGTCGAGTGGTATTGAAAGTTGTACTGATAGGCCTGCATCAAGTGATGGTGGTGGTGATGCGGATCGAAGCTGGGAGTCGAGTTGAGATACGGCGAGTTAGTGTGTGTGAGCTCAGGTGTGATTATTTTGGGCGCAGCTGAGTCGGCGCTCTGCGACGCGTTCAGCTTCTCTTTGGCGTCGATTTCGTCTTCAGAATGGTTGAGGTCGTCTTCGGAGGCCGACGAAGACGAAATGGACGAGGAGGCCGAGGGCGCAGTCGTGTTCAGAGCGGGCAACAGGTTGCCGTAGTAGCCTGGCTGAGTCTGGCTCCTCGCCTGCCACTGGTTGGAGTCGCTGACCGCCTGCAGCCAGTAGGGGTTTTGAAATTGCGAGTAGGGCAGGTTGCGGTAATAGTTGTCGGCCGAGTAGTACGCCTGATAGTACTGCTGTTGTTGCTGTTGCTGTGTGTCGGCATAGTACTGCTGGCTCTGGGACGACAACAGGCCAGTGGTGGCCTGTGACGTGTTTGATGTGGAGGATGTATCAATCATTTTTATTTTTCTAATTTTCTAAAAAAAAATTAAATATATAAAAAAATTAATAAGCTGGAACAAATAAAAATATATTTTTTAAGAGTATTTGAATGAGAGATTAGGTTTATATATAAATATAGTTTAATTATTGGCATCCAATAAGAAAAATCTTTGTGCTAAATCAATCGATTTGACTAGAATTATTTATTGGTTCTTGACTCGATGAGAAACAAAATTTATCTCATTGGCTAAATTGAAAATTAATAGAGAATTAATGAATGAATGATAGATAGAAATTATTTTATTAAGAATTTTCTTTTTTCTTCTTTATTTTTTTTTGATAATTTTGCCTAATAAACAATTGGAAATATCTTCTTTTTTTTTGTTTGTTGTAATTTTTGCTTTATCGACCAGGTCTCTTAAATAGACCGAGTTGGAGACATGGACAGAAACTATTTGCACGGAATAAGTGACTGCGATAAAAGAAAAGCTTTCAACTTGACTAATAAAATATTCAACTGACGTAATCAATTAATCAATTGATTGACGCATGTATTTGATCCTAGATTTTTCTTATTATGCAACATTGATATTCCTTATTTTGACCTAAGAATAAAATAAAATCGACAAAATATTTACTTCCCATCTTCTTCTTATTTTTTTTTCAATTTCTTAAAAAGCCCAACTGTCTGTCATTTGTAAGAGAGCTTATCTTGGTTTTATACTCGCTTCCATGCATCGTTAAATATCAGACATATCATTTTATTTTATTACAAGCTTATACTTGTTCTTGGCGAGATAAGACGAAAAAAAAGGTCTAGAAAGAATGATGTACCGCGCGCTAATGTTGAGATATTAACGCTATTTGGCGCGCTATCCATATATCAAACAAACTTACTCAATACTTATCTCTCTACATGAATTTTCGATACAGTGCCAAAACTGACATTGCTCCAACAATAAAAACAAAAAAAAAACAAAAGAGAAAAAAAACTCTAATTACTATTATCATTAGACACTGACTGAGCGACGACTATGGCTAAAAATGTACAGAATATATATACACAGTGAAATAGATTAATGTCTATTATGAGCTAATTAAAGTGATAATTGTTATATAACTGCATATGGCTAATTAATGGTTAGTTACAATTTTTCCTATTTTATGACGACGAGCACATTTTATATATGTTTATGTGTGCATATGTTTGTGTGTGTATGTGGACTAGAGTCATAAATAAATCGTCTTAAAATTGCAATCGATTTGAATGCGCCAAATCGAAACAACATTCGACAATTTGACATTAGCTGAAAACACCGGGTTTTAATACTTGTCATAATGCTTGATTGAATTCCTCTATTTAGACTATGTCGAAGTTTAGGCTGTAAATTCTAGTGCGGAAAACAAATAACAGAATATTTATGCTTTGCTAATCACGCTAATAAATCACATACTAGCCAATCAAAATAAATAAATAAGGCCTTTAATTAGACAGTGAGAGAGAGAATGGGAGAGATAAGCTTGCGTAATGTTGCTTAGCGCTTTGCAAATTGCAAGCTTGTTCGATTTTATTATGCAAGAAATTTCGTGACTGATAAGGCCTGTTGTAATTAGTGACCGATCGTTTTATCCGATCCGGCGATAGCAATCTATGTACAGCTACCTAGACTAGAAGTGCCAAAAAACTAAACAACAACAACAACAACAAAATAAAAATCTAAGAAATTTTTGAAATTTTATGGCCAAATGTTTTTTATAGCTAGAAACGAATAAAAAATCTATTAGCAGATAAAAGAAATTGATTTTATCTCAAATATTATTGATAATATTGCTTCTGAAAAATAGATAAATCATTTGGCGCTAGCTAATAGATTTTAATCGGCGTCGAATTTATTTATGTCATCGCTACTGGTGTCTTACTCTATTCTGTCCATATTTTTTTACTGTTAGCTACGAGTAGGGTGCTATGTTTTTGTAGTTGTTCGAGTCGGTGTCAACTGTGCTATGCTGTAGTCGTAGCACAGATATATCTCTATTGGAAAAATATTCGCTAATAAAAGATCGTATAGATAAAATAGTTTTGAATAATATTCGAACTGCTAAAAGCTTTTTAGCACCAGAGCCAAGCCAACACCTCAACTACTGCCCTCTAAGCTTTTTTCAGCCAATTTGTTCTCTAGCTTATCTTATCTATATCAATTACCATTAAAATATTTGTTGACAAACCTTTGATTTTAATGCTTTAATTATTCGATAATATACAACTCAGCTATTCAAGTTATCAATAAGTTATCTTGCAAAAATCAGCTTTTGATGAATTGAATTAAAGAAAATATAATTTTTTTTGCTTTTCTAATTGACACATCATTGATTTAAACAATAGAGCTGAATTATTTCCAATTATTGAGAAAAAAAATTTGAAAATTATATTTAAAAAACATCAATTAATATTTACTGGATGAGAGATTCAAGCCGTTTTGGTTTAAAAAATTAAACTTTAATTAATAAGTTTTCTAAACTATGAAAATTGAAGACAACTGCCTTGATTAGATTTATAGAGACAAATAACATTGGAATTTTCGGTGACATATTGGAATTGTTGAAAGATGAAAAAACATGCTAATTTTGAATGAATAGAAAAGAAATGACTTGAAAATTGAACCTGAATTCAAATGCGTAGAAGAAATTAAATTTTTTGATTTTAATTGCACAATTATTCTAAGTAAGCTGATGAAGCTCAGTCACGGTGCGAATAGGTGATTTAATTGAGAGTTAATTTGAAATTCCCTAAACAATCATTATCTATTCATCTTATTAAAACTAATTAAAACAAAAATAACACAAAATGGAACACAAATAAACAAAAAAAAATATAAAAATGAAATTTAAAACTATCTCAAATTAGAAATCAAATTTCCACAAGGAGATATTGAATTAAATTGTTTTTCGACCTATTGGAGAATGAATTTTTTCATCATCTCTTTTCATTCTATAGCATGCTCGATAATCGATTCAGTCAATAATAATTGCAAATATTGTCTTTTCTATTAAGCATGCAAATTTAAGCCAACTTCTATTCTTTCTTTATGCCTGATCACCTATTACTTTTCTTTTTTTTTCTAATTTAATTGATCGAGTGCCCGATATAAAAAGAGATAATAAATAAATAAATGTCATAATTTGAAAGTCTTCATTAAGTGTAAATATAAATGCTCTTAAATATAGAAACGTGATTTTCTTGATTTAGATCAGAGAACACTTGATGCCTGCGGTCAAACTATCATTTTTAGAATATTTTCGAATATTGTTCCATTGTTTGCAGTATTCATTCAGTCACCATTTGATACATGCAGATAACATCAAATTTTTTTAAAGCAATTTATATAGCAAAATAATGATTTTCTTATATTTCATTAGATTTGTATGCATGGACATTTGTTTAAAACTTGAAATTTCTAAATTGACTCTTATTTTATCAGAAATGTAAAAATTTTAATTTCTACATTAAAGGCGAAAAGCAATTATTATTAAAAAGAAAAAATCATCAAACATAAAAAAAATTGCAAAAAAAAAATTTAATATTCAAATGTAAATATATTTTTCTAAACTTGAAATTAAGTTTATTCTGGGTTTTGCTTAAATTATTAATTAGATCACGTGTTGATTTTTAAAGAGCTGTTCAGCTATTTTTGTTGGGTACCAGGCACAAAGCGTCAGTTAAAGTAGTCGGCAAATTTTTTTTTTTTTATTTTAAACAATTTTTGCTACGCTTTTCAAAGTCATTAAAATTATAAAATTTGGTTAAGCTCAACTGAATAAATTGAATGGGTATTGAAATAAATTTTCCATTCATATTAGACGTAAATTACCTTTTTATATAGTATATTTAAAATAAATTATTAAAATTTTAAAATAGACAACGAAATCGAGAAACAAATTTTAATATCAAATCTAGGTGTTATGGAAAAGCAACATATATTTTTTTCTTATCTCTCAAAGACACATTAAATATTGAAAAAAAAAGTCTAGCTTCTTGAGTCCAAATAAACAATGAAAAGAATAAGACTTTTCGCCGGAATTGAGGGGTAAATTATTATGGAAATATTTATAATTTGTTTATTTTAAATTTCATATCAACTAAGTGGTGGCACAAAGACAATTTTAAGCATCATAGATGAATATGGAAATGTTTTAATAGAGTCTAGCGGTGGACCTTCAAATCCATGGGTAAAAATAATCATGAATGCTATCTTGAATTAAATTGAAAACTAAAATTAAAAAAAAAAGCAATTTAGTAACGAAGATGGATTTAAAATTGTCGCCAAAAATATAACTCAAATGGTGAATGATGCAATTGAAAAAGTTAGCAATCGTAGCCTAATTGGAAAAGAAATATACAAATTGGAATCTTTAGTAAGACAAACAAGTGAAATTTTTGAAAATGATCATGTTTTTTTGTTTAAGACATGTTGCTTAAGTGGAACTGGAAGCAAAATAGCTAGAGAACGCCTTACTCAAGAAATTCATAGTATTCATGTTGATTACAAAGTATTTGTAACAAACGATTCAATGGCTACTGTATTCTCGGCATTCGAAAATGGTCAGTATAACTTTGCCAAGTCATATAAAATTGAAAATCTAATAGTAGAAATAAAATTCAAGCAAAATTTAATATTATAGCTATATGTTTTTTTTTTCCTCTAAAAACAAATAAAGAGATTAAGACCTTAAATTTTCTAGGTGGTATGGTATTAATATCAGGCACTGGAAGCTATTGTGTGCTTGTCAACCCTTTAGAAAAAGAATTTAAATCAATTGATGAAATTGAATTATACAGTTCAGGTGGATGGGGCAGTATACTGGGAGATGAAGGCAGTGCGTTTTGGATAACTGTTCAACTAATAAAATATGTAATAAATATAGATGATAATATCGTAAAACCTGATGATTTAAATGAGTACAATGAATTGAAAGAGCTCATTTTAGAATATTTTAAAGTGAATAAGTTTCCTCTTTCTTTTTTTTTTAATTAAAATATTAATTAATTTATTTTAAGATAAAATCTTTGAGAGAGATTTTACCTTATTTTTATGAGAACAAACAGAGTGATAAAATAGCTGCTTTGACTGAAAAATTGGCTAAAAGTTCACTTTTGAATATTTTTAGTTGAACAAAAAAATTAAATAAATAATAAAATTTTAGTTGCTAGTTTAGGACAAAATAAAACCTTACTTGATTTGTTCTACAAAGCCGGCTACGAGCTAGCAATCCGCGTAGTATCGCTAATTCCAAATTATGTATTTAATAAACTTTTAAATTGATCCAAAAAAACAAACTAACAATTTTAAAAATAGGGTGATGATGTGAAAAATGAGTTAGAGATCGTTTGTACTGGTAGTGTTTTCAAAAGTTGGGCTCTTCTCAAGCCAGGTTTTATAAGAGGACTCAAAACCCAAAGTGTAGTGACTAAATTCTGTCTTGTGGAAATAGATGGTAATTCATCGATAGGTGCATGTATCTTATCATCCAAATTATGCTCATTTAGAATAGACATCAATCTAGATAAGCATACGTCAAAACTAGATATAATTGTTATTTAACGATAAAGCTGTGCTTTATCAAGTCAATGATTGAAAAATGAATTTTAATTTTTTTTTAAATTGCTAATAAAATAAATTTTTTTTTCACTTCGATTTTAGTCAAATTCGATCAATGTTTGTTTATAAAAGAAAAAGAGTGAGAAAATATATGTTTAATTATTCAATCTAAATAGAACCATAGCCTTACACAAAAAAGATTTGAAGCATCAAAATAATTTAAACTCAAAAAGATCTCATACAACTTAAGTTTTGAATATTTTTGCCAAATTCTTTGTTGCTAGATTGATTGCAATGATTGAATTAAAAAATTTATTGCTATCAAAAAATTTATGTAAATTGTAAACATTTTAACTTGAATGTAAAAAAAAAGCGCAGAATTCTTTGTTTAACAAACAATCAGAAAGTCTGGAATCATTGCTTAAATTTGTTAAATAACAATTATTTGTGACAAATTGATATCAAACCGGAATAGATTAGAATAGATTTAAAATATTTTTTTCAGAGATTATAAGTGAGATATAATTTTTCTTTTGAAAAATCAATCAAATAAAATACCTTTTATTCAGATAAGACACAATTTTTTCTTTAAATTTAAAATCAAATTAATTTTGAGATTTCAATCAATTTTTTTTACATGAATTTTATAGTCTTTACTTTAAAAAAAAAATGAATTAAAAATTTAAAACTATTATAAGTAATTTAAGCCTGCATTTTAGATCTAATAAGTGTCGTTACTTGCCAAATATTATTTAAATAATTTGAATTAGATTTTGAAAAAAAAATTTTTTTTTCTTTTAACTGGTCTGAAATTAAAATTTTTGGCATGATTTGAATTTAATTTATTTTTCTGAACAAAACTATATAAATTACTCAAAATTTTTCATATTCTCAAATAAAAATCTCGTACTAAAAATGCTCAAAATAACTTTAGTTTGTAGCTTAGCTTTAGCAGTCTATTCTTTTCAGGTTTATCTTAAACGTAGAAAATATAAGCACATACCAGGTCCAAAACCAAACGGGTGAGTCTGCCTATTGTCAATTAAACTACTTTTTCAAATTTTTTATCAAGTATTTTTGAGTATTTTCTGGGTAATGTTTACCAAATCAGCAAAAATCTAGGAAAAGGAAAAATAGTTCCTGAACAATATTTGGAATGGTTCGCAGAATATGGTTCGATTTTCAAATTTGAAGTATTGAATAATTTTATAGTCGTAGTGACTACACCACAATCTATTAAAGTAAGTAAAAAAAAAAACTTCTCTTTAGTTAAGAATTTGATTATAGGATGTTCTTGTGGGCCAGAATTTTCCCAAACCAAGTCTTGTTTACAACACAGTAGCAGGTTATCCTTTTGGCGAAAGGTTTTTTTTTAGTGAATTTAAAGTTAAACTTCAATTAAATTTGCTCAAAGATTTCTCGGCTCGAGTTTAGTCTCAGAGCCAAATGAGTTCAATTGGCAAGTTAGAAGAAAAATTTTTAATTTAGGATTTAAAAATGAGTAAAAATAGTGTACTTTTGCAAAAGTTTGTTTTTAAAGCGATTTTTAAAGGTTTATAAATGAGTCGATTGAAATTTTAAATTTGAAGACTGATGAATTTCTAGAAAAATTAAAACTTATGGCTGATGAAAACACTTTGGTTGAATTGAGTGATATGATTAGTGAATTAACACTGGAAAATATATCTACTGTATGAAATAAATTTTTTAGTTTAAAGTAATTAATTTTTATTTTTTTTTAAAATGATATTAGATAACATTTGGTAGGGGATTTGATCCTGAAAAAAAAATTAGCAAAAAACTAGCTAAAGTTTTAGAAGGCTCGAATGAATTAGCCATCAACCCTCTAATGACTGTAAGACTTAAACCATGCAAATACCAATATCTAAATAAATTTTCTTAGATTAATCCTTTAAATTACAAAAAAATAAAACTTTATAAACAAGCTATTAGAGATTTGAGAATTTGCATAAAAAAATTGATATTAGAGCGCGTTGAAAAACTCAAAAACAATGACTACTGCTCAAATGACATTTTAAGTTTTGTTCTTATAAAGCTAGGTGAGAAAAATTTCAATTTAATTTCAAAAAATATAGTTTTTTTTTTTCAAAATTTGAATATAAAAGTCGAACAAAATATTGACTTAGAGATAATAATAGACGATTTTCTCTCAATCTTAAATGGTGGCCAAGAAACAACAGCAAATGCAGTCTTATTTTGTCTTTTGGAATTGCATCAACATAAGCCAATATTAGAAAAGTTATTAAGCGAAATTGAAAATGTACTGGGACAAAGAAACCAAATAGAAATGAATGATTTACCAAAGCTAGAATACTTGGACTGTGTTTTTAAAGAAACATTAAGAAAATACCCATCTGCAGTTCAATTTATACGTGAAACCGATAAAGATTTTGAACTTGATGGACTTTTTATACCAAATAAGACATGGATTGCAGTAAGTAAAAAAAAACTCTTTTTCAAAGAAGACTAAAAGGATAAATGAAAATATAGATGAAAATATTTAATTGACTTTTCACTTAAGTTAGATAGAATTACGAACCAATCGACCATCTTCTTTAATTCTTTTAGTTCTCTTTTATTCTTTTTTTAATTAATTTTGTTCTTTTCATCATTTCAATTTCAAGTCTGTTAAAAAAAGTTTTGTGTTTAATTGTGACAAAATTTGAAAAAATAATTCTATTTTTGTATATTGATTTCAGTCATAACAACATTAAATCTTTTAGGTACAACAGTGGAATATTTAAATTTTAATTTAGAAATAAATTTGCTGAAAAGTGCTAAAAAAGATTTAATTAAAATAAATCAAAAATTCAAAACACTTGTAATTTTGTCTGCTCGTGATTATTCAGCCTTTCAGGCCATTATGATAAAAAATTTTTATTTAGATTTCTCCTTTTTTGATGGGACGCAATCCAAATTACTTCACAGAACCAGATAAGTTTATTCCAGAGAGATTCATGAAAAATGAATTCAACAAGTACTATTTAATTTTTTTTTCAAATTTAATTTTTTTTCAAGAATCGAAAGCTTTTCATTTATACCGTTTTCGGCAGGTCCCAGAACTTGTATTGGAATTAAATTTGCTCAGGTTGGCACAGAGGTCTCCTTAATAAATTGAATTTTTAACGCTTAAAATTTAGATTGAAGCAAAAATTATTCTAGTAAAATTGCTGAAAAATATTGATTTTAAATTTGAAGATAAACCTATTAGGTTTGTTGAGCGTATCACACTTAAACCAGCTGATGGATGCAAATGTTTGATTAATTTAAAAAATAAATGATTCTTTTTTGTCTTTTATTAAAAATATTTTATATAATCAATAAAAATATTGGTTTATTTTTTCAAATGAAATAATCAAACTAAAATTTAGATTAAAAATTAATAAAATTCGTTTTATATTTAAATTAGTTAAAACTAAAAAATTATTTTTTTAATTTCTAAATCAAACACCCTTGGGTTCAATAGATCTTCAGATCGCTAAATTTTAATTAATTTTTGTTCTTTGGGTAGAGACTAATAATTGAAGACAATTCCTAATTTTGAAAGTTTAATCAGTCGAAAAATTTAAGGAAAAGCCGATTAAACTGATTCTTAATATAAATTACTGAAAATATCATCAAGAAATTAGATTCGAAAATTTCAAACACTATGAAATAGCTCGAAATTGCTTTCTTTACAATTTTTGGATATGAAACAATTTCAAAAATAGTTTCAGAAAGCAAATTTCGACAATTTAGTAATACCAGCTAGTTTATGATTAAAAATTTTTGTTTTTCCCCTTCTATGAAATTGTTAATTAGAAATAAAGTTTAACAATTACATTGAAGGAGACAAACATTAATTTTAAATCTTCAACAATTTTAACTTAAAATTTTTGAATTAATCAAAGATTATTTTACTAATGAATAAAAATTTTAAAAGTTTTTTTTTCTCTAAATAAATGTAAATAAATATTGTAGTTTTTTATTTTAATTTTCGGATTTCTGTCTATCTAACCTCTATACATGTCCAGAGAAATATAGATCTAATCCCCTCAAAAAAAATATGTCAAATAATTTTTATTTTATGCTTTGAAAAAAATAACATTTACCAAATAAATTAGAAAGTTAGAGCTAACAAAAAAGATCTTTTCCTTATCAAGCTACCTAATTAAATAAAATGATTGTATATGTTTCATAATTTAGAAAATTTTTCTTATTTTCTATTACCTAAACAATTTGAATGATTATGAAAAAAAATTTACGCATGACAAAAATTATAAACAAATAATTGTAAATAATAAAATAAATTTTTATCTGAATCTAATTTTAAAATTAATAAATAAAGTGTTTGAATGCAAGAATTCTGTTTTAAAAATTTTTTGAGTTTGAAAAATTGTTCTAAGTCTTTAAATTAGTCTTTGAAATTTTAAAATTTAAAAAAAAATTAAAACTTCTAAAAAATACTTGTTGCCTCCGTGAGATTTTCAATTATAAACCTAATTTAAAAAAGTGAAAAACTTGTTGATTTCTGTTTTTTTCTTGGCAATAACATTTAATTTCATTTAGTATAACATTACGTCATTTAAATTTCAAAATGAAATTACACTCTTTAGCATAATTTAAAAATGACGCAATTGAATTAATTATTCGAACACTTTGACCGCTATCGGTGTAGCTAAAACGAAAAACTATCTTTAAATGATCAGGGTAAATTTCAAATAGAGACGATACTCATATCAACATTGAAAATCTTAAATTAAATATTTGCCCAAGATTATTGAATCCTAAACAAATATTAGAAAAAAAGAAACTTAAATTCCGACAGTAAGAAATTATTTCAATTTGAAAATAAAAATATCTATAAATATCCACATTTGTAGCCAAAAAAATCTCCAAGTTAAATTAAAGGTGTGTCTTGGCACTATTGAATCGTTTGTAAATACAGCCCACATTTTTCAAGCCAATTATGCAGTCATATTTTCAAGACATTCATAACTAAATAATTATGGCTTCATTGTTATTTGAATTAATTTAAATAGTTAAATTATTTCAAAAATTTCATTTACTTTTAGATCCATACAGAACGTGTTATTAGCCATAAACTTTACAAAGATTTAAACCAAGTTAATCTCAAGCACTTTTGTCAAATTTGTGTATTAAATAACATCTAAGTTCAAGAACTAGTTTCTATTTTAAATTAAATCCTCAAAGTTCATCATTTAATATACTTAGGTTCCAAACTAAGCTCACTTTTTTTAAACCACCCTCCAATTAAAAAAAATATTTAAATAAGACAATTTTGAATGAAGTTTTTATTTAAATTTTTATTTTAGAATTTTTCAAAATTTTTCATTTTTTCACAAACACATTTAATTATGAGAACCGAGATTAAGCTATTTGGCGGAATTGAGGGGTAATTTTAAGAAATTGTTTTTTAAATTTAAAACGTTTTTTTAAAGAGGAGCTACCAAGACTTTGTGCAAATTGATGACTGAAAATGGTGACGTAGTCGCGTCTGCCATCACCGGGCCTACAAATCCGTGGATCTTGGGCATTGGTGAAAAAGATGACGGATTTGTGATTGCATCTGCTCGAATAATTGACCTTGTTCTTAGATGTATGGACCAAATAGGAAAGAGTGAAGCGTCTATGCTAAGCAGAAGCTTAGATGAAACCGATTATACACTAGCAGCAATTGTAAATATGTTTTTTAAACAGTTTTATTTTTATTAAGTTACTTAAAATTACAAATTTTAACAGTTTAACGCAAAATTTGAAAATTTTTTTACTCTTATTAATTTAGCAATTATTAATTAATTTTTTTTCTAGTACTTTTAGCTTGAAATATTTTCTAATAATTTTGAAGACCCAGTCTTAAAAAAAAAAAACTTTTTTGTTGGGTCTGTTCCCAAATTGAATCATAAATTTTTTCTATAAATAAAATTAATCATAAATAGATAAAAAAGATAATAGAAATTTTGATAGAGCACTAGCATCATGTTTTTAAATCCATATGGTTCTAACTTTGAATAAAAAAAAATAAAATAATTTTATTTTTCAAATGAAATTTTTTTTTAAAAAAGTTAAATTTATTAAGAAAAATAAATTAGCCAAAAATTCATAAATTAACTTTATTTAGGCATTGTGCTTGAGCGGCGCAGGATGCAAAACAGCCAACGAACGTATCACTAAAGAGTTGGAAAATTTGGGATTAAATTGCAAAATTTATGCAGGTAATGACACGTTGGCACCAGTGTTTACATCATTTTTAAATGGAGGCTTGGTAATAATAAGCGGAACGGGCTCAAAATGTGTCCTAGTGAATCCTTTGAACGACAATGCAAGTTTAAGCTCTTTGGATGACATACCGTGCTACAGTTCTGGCGGATGGGGAAATTTGCTTGGTGATGAAGGCAGCGCTTACTGGATAGCTCAGAAAGCAATAAAATTTGTGCTTGACTACAACGATAATTTTTTAATGGAAAATGATCTAAACTCAATTGAACACGAAGCCGAAGAATTAAAGCAATTAATATTCGATCACTTTAAGATAGATAATTTTGACAATCTGCTTCCTTATTTTTATTCGAATTTCAAAAAAGATTTTATAGCTAGTCTGGCGGCCAAATTAAGTGTCATGGCTAAACAAAATGATGTTGTGCGCGAAATATTCGAAGATAGTGGCTATCAAATAGCCAAGCATATAATGGCTTTGATGCCCAAAATTGACAAGGTAAAATTGTTTTTAAGTAACTCGAATAGAAAAAAATAGCATTTTTTTCATTTTAAGAAACTATTCACAATGCCTAGAGGCTTACCAATTGTCTGTGCTGGTAGTGTGTTCAAGAGTTGGACTCTAATCAAACCAGGTTTTGTTCGATGCTTGAACAAACATTTGAAAAAATTTCCAAATTTAAATGAACTTAATCTGGTCCTAGCCGATAGTGATTCTTCAATTGGAGCTTGTCTTCTTGCATCTAAATTGTATGACAATAAAACTCTACTAATCAAGAACTATAAACGCAAAGAAATTGCTCTTGATCACTTTTTTATTAGTAAATTTCAAAATTTTCAGTCATGTGGGAATGAAATATTTTCGGATGATAATCACATTCCAAAGGAAGTTTAATTTTTAAAAAAAATTTGAATCTCTGACCTTTTTCAAACTGAGAAAGTGATTTTTTTTAATCAAATCGTTCACAATGCTTTAAGCGCTTAAATTATTTATAAGAATCTTTTTTTTTTTTATAATTTAATAAAAATAAATTTTTAGAAAAATAGATATTTTTTCACCTCCAAGAGGATATTGTAAACCTCAAGAAAACAAAAATTTATTTAAAAAAAATAAAAAACAAAGTTTCAAAAAAAATTCTGCTTCAATTTGTGCCTAGCCGCGTTGAATTGATTCATGTTTTTTTTGTGTATCATCTGCTCAAAATCGTCCATATCACTCTCATTAGTTTCAGTCATGTGATAATTAAAATTACTCATAGATTTTTGGAAGAGTAGTTTTTTATTTTTGGTCAGATTTATATTGTTTGTGGACACGTTGCTACTCGCAATAGCACTGCCGCTGCTAACATTTGCACTTGTTGAACTCTGAGCCTTCATTCGAGGGGCAATATTTGACGAAATCTTACTTTTGCTATTTGAACTCGAAGATGATAAAGTATCGGCTGATTGACTTGTTCCATCTTCATCATCTTCGAACACCTTTTTATTACTTTCTTCCTTTTGTAAAGATATTTGATGCAATAAGAGCTTTAAGAGCAACTGTTCAGTCATCTCAGGAGTTATGTCTTTTTCTTTATGCTCGAAAGAATCCAAATTGTCCAAAGACTTGTTTATTTTTTTGTTCATCTGTTCATTTATTTTTGGACACAAATAATTAGATCGAGTTGACTTTGAATATGTTTGATTAAGAGTGTTTTTTTTTTGCTCAAAATTCTCTTGACTTTTGACCATTTTTGGCTCGGACATGTTTAAATTTCCAATGCTTTTCGCCTGGTTAAGATAATTTAAATAAACCGGTAGATTTGTTTTTTGTACAGGCTTAGATTTTGTGTCTAGGATGTTGTCCAAACTTCCCGATTTAATCATTTGCTGATTTTGTGACTGAAACATCACAGTGCTGTTAACCGGCTCGGTCCTGAATTCAGCTTTTTTCAGCACTTCTCTTAATTCTTCACAATCGCTCTCGCTAATATTCTCATCTGTACAGCTAAGACTAATTATTTTTCCTTTTTTAGTCTTGTACTCAAAATTTTTTTGCTTATGAACCGCTGGTGGAGGGGGTGGTGGTGCTGGAGTTGACTGAAATTTTTGAATTTGCTGCTTAACCTTTTTTTTTGGTTTAGTTAATTTTATTTTCATAAAAAAATTAAATTTAAAATTAAAAAAAAATATTCTAATTTTAAAATTAATTATTTTAATAATTTTGAGATAGCATACTTGATTAATGTAGGGTGTTGAAGACGTTAGCGTGCTTGTAATGGACGGAAGAGGCGAAAACCTATCCACACTTGTCTGCGATTGATTTTTCATCTGTGATCTAATTTTCTCAATAACTTTGGGATCATTTAAGATGTATTCTTTTACTATCGAGCCATCTGACTGTTTTATTTCACTAACACAAGCAGCCATTTTTTTCAATTCTTCGGCCCCATTTATCATTATTTGATTGCCTTGTTCGTCCAAAATTTCATACTCAACCACAGTGTTGGTCTCAAATTGTTCTGTTTTTTTAATATGTTTTCCTTAGAATAAAATGAATTTAGACAATGAACCTTTTTATTTCGAAACAGACTCAATCGCTCTCCGAAATAACCCTGACTATTCTTGCTTACTCAAGACTTTTATCTTGCTCGAAGGCCAACGAGTCAAAGCATGCCAAGATTTAGAAAATTTACTCGAATTAAAGGAATCGGCTATGAACGATCCGATTAATTTTGTTAAGAAAATAAATGAATTAAAAGCTCCTACAAGACAAAAAGTTTACTTATTGCCAGATATCGATTGGAACAAATACTATGATTGTGTAGATTTAGAAGACCTTGAGGCGATCAAAAGCCAAAAATTAAACCGGGTTCAAAGTTTGAGACAAAGTCAAAAAATTATTAAACAAATTGAGCAAGGAGAGCTAACCGAGTCATCACAAGGTAGAAAAAGTCCCAGTCAGGAAAAAGAAAAATCCAAAAATTTCAACAAGTCTTGGAGTGTCGAAGAGCAGCGCAAGTTAGAGGAGCTATTGATCGAATTTCCGCCCGAAGATAACGAAGCATCAAGATTTAGGAAAATAGCAAACAAACTCGGCACCAGAACTCCGCTACAGGTTCAAAGCCATTGTCAAAAATATTTCATTAAACTGGCCAAAGCTGGACTTCCAATACCCGGCCGCATGCCCAATATGAAAACTTATGTAACCAAAAAAGGAACTAGAGGCCGAGGCAAAAGCTCATTGTTAAGAGGAGCGTGCTCTTCTGGACTAGGTGGAGGACGCGGAGTAGGAACAAGCACCATTAATAAGAGAATAGTTGGAAGAGGAACTAGTCTAAATGAGATTAGTTCTATGTGGACTAGTTTTAATCCACCGATAACAATGAACGAAGAAAATGAATTTGACGATATTGATATACCTAATCAATATGAAAATTTTGACCAGGACATTGAATCAGAAAATGGAGAGAATGAAAGCATTGATGGCTCTCATGAGGCATCTTTAATTGATGATAACTCTAGCTCATTTTCTCAGTTTTGAATTATATATATATTTAATTCAAATAATTTATAAAAAAAAATTTCGATTAAAAAATAACAAAATGTTCAAATTAATTTTAAAAAAATTTTGTCTTAGAACAAAAGCTTAAATTTTATAGCCTTTTTTGTTTTAATAAATTTTTCAAAATATAGAACTTGGACTCTTAAATTGACCTAAATAAATATAAATAAAATTTAATTTTGTCATCTGTGAAGACAGTTAAATGATAGAATTAGAAAAAACTAGTAGCAAAAATTTACGGTATTGTGAAATTCAAATACAAATAAGACAAAAACTCATTATTTTTTGATAAATCAAATTAAATCAAATTTTACTAAAATAAAATATTTTAAATAAAATACTGCAACAAACTTTGTTGAAAATTTTTTACCTAAAACAAAATTTTTACTCATTTTTTTTTTGCTGAGAAATCAAATCAATATTAAAATCTTATTAATGTTTTTTTTATTTTAGTCTTTTTCAAATATAATTAAAATTTTTTAAGTGCATCAAAGTATATTGAACTTTTTTTTTGAAGTATTTTTAGAAGTTTATTTTAGTGATGTTGATTCAGCTTGGTTAGCTGGTTAGCCAGTTTTAGTTCGACCTAAATTCAATTATTTAAACAAATTTTGTAATTTTTAAATTTTGAGTTTAAAATTTAATAAATCCTCAAAAAAAATTATGTCTGTCTGTTCTTGATCCTTAGCTATTTTTTAAAAATTGAAATAATTAATTTTGAGAATAATAAACAGTCACTTTAAATTTTTTCTTAAAAAAAATCATTTTAAGGCTTTAATAAAATAGAAAATTATTTTAATCATAATTTATTTTTATTTATTTAATTTAAATAATAATTAAAATAATTTTCTTAACAGATACGATTAAATTTTAAACTCAAAATTAATAAAATATAATAAATAAAATAAAATTTTTTTTTTGGTAGACCAAATTAAAAACCAAAAACTGGTTAACCTAAAATTGTCCACCAAGCGTTGATTAACTAGCATCATTAATTTTTTTATTCTAGTAATTTTTAATTTATCAAAAATGTATGAACTTTTGCTTTGTTTGTAATTGAATTTCACAATACCAAATTTTCTTATTATGTCCTTATCAAATTAATATTTTTTTAAAGAACTATGGCTTTATTTAGAAATCAAATTAATCAAATAATTAAATTAAAATTTTGTTTTATTTTAATGAGGTAATTTTTTAATTGATGATTAAAACAAATCCTGATTATTTTTTGTTTCAATAATTCTAGCAATAATAAAATAATTTTTTTGTCTTTTTCATAATTGTTTTTTTTAAATTGTCGCTTTAAAAAAAAACACAGTTCAAAGAGATAAGCTTTAAAAGAGTAAAAGTGAAGATTTTGAAAAGTAAAACTTTTACATAAACTCTTACTTTTTCTTTTACATATTTTGATTTTTATACAAATATATATGGATAACAATTTTCTATATACTCTTTATTACTTTAACATTTCGAATTGATTTAGATTTTGAGATTATTTAATTTTTTTCGCCAAAAAATTTAACAAAAGTCTAACAATTATCAAAGTCTTGTTAAAAAAAACCAAAAAAATTTGAATTAATTCTAGGCTATTCAGAAAGGCAGTCAATCTCAGTTAATTTTAGATTTAAAATAAACATAAATATTAGATTTAGAGTATATACTTAAACTTTGTCTTATACACAACATTCTTTTTTTTTTATTTTTAAAATTTTTTTTTTTTTACATCGCCTATTAGGCGTTAACTGAAATAAATAAATAAAATAAATATCAAAAAATCCTAAATAAGCAAGTTTAAAATTAAATTAAGAACCAACCTTGTTCATGTATGCATTCAACTTCCTTGTCAACATCATCAATATTTGACTTAAGACTAATTGATTTAGAACTTTCGTCCGATTTGATTTTTTGGTTGGAAAAATTATGCTGAAAATTGGTTCTGGAATTTGAAATGGGCTGAAAAAGATTTATATTTTTGCTATTGGTGAGACTAGTGCCACTAGAGCCTGAATAAGTCTGAGACGAAGAGGCTGAGCTTGACGATGAAAGATTTATTTTCTGCTGATTTGTTTTTGGCTCGTATCTATTCTTCAGATTGGTAAAACTAGGCTTGGCTTGATTCGAAAAATTGATGCTAGATTTCTGAGCTTGTTTCTTATTTGGGTCTACTTTAGCTGCTTTATCGTCGTCTTCGCTCAATTGGTCAAGCAAAGACGGATCTTCAATCACATATTCTCGGATTATTGTTCCATCTGGCTGGACCACGTCTCGAACACTTGTAGCAAATTTCTTCCATTTTTCACCATATTTTTGCCGGTAAGAATACGCATCATACCTCTCGACATCATCTTCTTCGAATATGCTTTCTTTGGAGGCTGAGCTCAGCTTGGCACCTGAGCCTATCAAACTCTTATGAAAACCTTCTATTTTTGGTCTGTTGAACATTTTCACTGACACAAATAAAAAAATGATTAAAAGCCAAACTTAGATAGAAATAATTTTTTTTTAAGAATCATTCAAGTGAAACATTTGCTTACAATCTCTATATGGATTTGTTTATTTAATTTGGGACAAATGTTTTTACTTTGAACTAGCCAATGTGAAGTAAACTAAAGAGTCGGGTTGTAAAAACAAATCTATCTATCAATCATAGTTTGAGACCAATTCGAAGATATTTTAAAATTCAGTACATAAATCTTAGTCTTTAAAATCCTTAAAATTAGCCTCGATAATTTTATCTATAAATTTTGACATTTTAAAAAAAAATTATTCTAATTATTTTTGCTTTTAAAGAATAGACTAAGAAATAGGAAAATTTTTGAAAATTTAGCTATTATACTATTTTTATTGAGAATTAAAATTGACACCAAGCAACCAAGTAAATAAAATTAGACTAAATAAACAATGTCTATTAATTCGAATCGATTGCGAGATTTATCATCAATAACTTCGGGACAAGATGTCACAGCCAATAAGCCAAAGAACTATGCTAATCTTTTTACAATAAAAAATTTTGATTTAAAAGAGTTAAATTTAGCCATTCAGTATTTGGCTTTTTTGAACCAAGACCAAGTCGGTCTGTTTACCAGCAAACAACCACAAGAAAAAAGCTTATTGAGAAAAACCAGAGTGGCAAAGTTAAATTTTAAGCTTTTGAAATTTTATTACGAAAAAGAATGGACAAATAAGATAAAGTTTAGAATGAAATTTGTGTACTTTGTTCTATCTATTCTTATTATTGATATGATTCAATTATATTCAATGAAGCAATTAGGTGATCATATAAAGACAAAGTCTTCGTTTATATTTGGAGTAATTTAATTAGCGCATTTTGAAAAACTTTACTTTTAACAAGTATTGTTGCTCAACAAATGCGCCAAAATCATTTTAAATTGTAAATTATTAATTGTTCTAATTAATTCTAAGGTATTTTTGCTTAGCGGATTGTATGCTATTTTAATGAATACAATAGACGAATTAACAAGATCACTCTTTAGTCTAAATTTAATTAAAAACCTTGTGTGTTTAGGTAAATATAAACTATAATAAAATATTTTTCGCTATTTTCTTAAAATTGCAAGCGGTAAATGGGCCACTTTAATTAAAATCTTTATTTTTTGAAATTCTGAAAATTTTTTGGAAGGACTAAAATATAAGTAGAATAAAATTTGACTTTTAAAAAATTCTCCTAATCCAAAAATAATTGTACCAGTTTGTGAAATCAAATGAGCTTTGAAATTAGCTGTGCAATTCGAAACTGTTGTTTTCACAAGAAAATTAAATGTTTTCAACAGAATTCCTTTCTTTAAAATGATAAATTCCATAAAGAGCTAATGGATGCTTTCCTGGGTTATTTTCAATATGGGTGAATTCAGTGACCACTTTAATAGCAATAATAATAATAGTTAATATTCAACGGTCAAATTTAGTTTAACTAAATGGACAAAGCAGGAAGAAGCTATAGTAGACTTTTCATTTTTTTTATTTCTAACAACCGACGTTGGTAGCACATTCCATTTGTTCACTACCCGGTTTGATAGAAAGTTTCGCCTTGCTTCACATTTTTTATGCTTTGCTACCTTACTCCTCCACTTGGTCCTTCATTAATTACTGAACTCATAAGTTCTGCATCGTAATACCAATCGACATGATTGTATGTGTTGTAAATTTTATAAAATTGAATCAAATCACCACACTCTCACCTTTCTCTCGCCTTTTTCTAATCCCAAATTAGCTAGTCTTTACTCATAATTCAAACTTCTTATTTGTGTAGCAAGTTTCGTTGCTCCTCTTTGTACTTTTTCTAGCCTAGATATATCCTTTTTTTATAAGGATTCTAGATGCAGTCTAGCATATGTTTTGTAAAGCTGCTAAAAGATTGAGCATTACTATTCACAAATGTTTTCTTGAGCATACCAGACATTCTGTTGGCTTTTTTAACGCAGCTATCAATTTGATCATTCCATTTGAGTTTTTTGTTCACCATTACACCAAGATCGCGCTCAGTAGTAGTTTCAGTTAACTAAACTCTGATATCATTTGCATTTAACAATGAGATTTCTTACCTAGCAATCTTTGAGTTGCCAATA
>PJRA01000549.1:1184088-1203720 GCA_016987375.1 Brachionus koreanus | reverse complement strand
GAAAGTCCCATTTTAAAAATTTTATTTTGCAATATTATAGCTAATTTTTAGTAGTTTATAAATAAATATATATATGATCCCCTGATCATTTGCATGATCGGGCAAGTTAACTTAACTTTTGTCCATTTACTTATGCATCACCCGTTATACTGATTGATTCTTACATATCTCTTAATTTTGAATAAATTGTGCTCCTAAACTGTAAATTATCTACAACTCTATATATTCTTTCAAAATAATATTACCAAAAAGTCTATATTTGGCCAAAAAAATAGGATGAATGTGTCCAAAATGGGTCTCTTCAACTAAAAAACGATGAAAAGACCGGTAGACCAAAATAAACCTCTATTGAGTATTTAAAATAGGTTTTACACAAAGAGTGGATAAAGATTCCGACTTGATTCTTAACTTTTGCAACATACTGTATTATCAATCATATTTTCAGATTTAAAAGAAAAATCTAACAAATATAATTTAGCTATGCAGTCACTTTTTAGTCACGAATGAAGCTAAAAAATTTGCATTGGCTTTGAGCAAACGCACAAATCAAGTCCCTTGTCAATATGCAAGGCTATGATTAAAAATTCCTAATCTGTTTAAAATTTTGGCAGTAATTTTCACTTGGTCTCTTTTACTCCTTGTTATGATAAATTTATTTATTAATGAAAAGGAAAATCAAAAACTTTGAATCATTAAACTTAAAGACACAAAAAGCATCAATCACATTTTTTCAAGTAGTTTATTTTTTTTTTGTTGATCACATTGTTTGATCATCTCTTATATGATCAGACTTGTTAACCAAACCAGAATCATTGAAATTATCATCTTTTACACAAGAATCTATTTTTCATATCTTAAAATTTGATCATTTGATTGATGTAGTATTTCTTTTTCAAAAATGTATGATTTTCACACTCAGTTTCAAGCATTTTTTGAAAAAATCAAGTTGACATGCTTACTGCTGCGTTAATTCGGACAGAAAACAAAACTTTATGAAATTCACAACCGAATAAATAATACCATTTTTCTTATATTTTTGGAAACAGCATTGTCTGAAATTTTTCAATAACTTAAAATAATACTGAAATTAAATTGTTGAATATTTAAATATTAAAATGTATTAATGAATTAATTGATTTTTATTGTTAAAATTATTAGACAATTTGAAGAATTGAGATATTTTTCTTAAAACGAAAACTTTTCTTAAATTAAAATATTCTAATTTTTCTTAATAATTGTATTTAATCTACTTTTACTTGAAAAATACTAAATGAAACTAAATGAATAGCTAATTTTAGTTTTTAAAAACTAGTTTTTAGACAAATTATATAAGTTAGCTTTGTTAATCACCCAAATTAAATTAGTTAAGTTATAAATAATTTAGATTTTAATTTGAATATAATATTCAAATTAAGAAAATATCAAATTTACTATAAATAATTATTCATTTAATTTTCAGCGATAAACAACAACCGAAATCATTGAGACATTTTGTTTATAGAAAAGGCTAGAAAAAACTTTAATTTGCTAGAGCCATCAGAAAATATTTAATGGCTGTTTGTTAAAAATTTTGGATATTTTTTAAAATCAAAATTAATTTATTTAACCACTTTTAATTTTAAAATTATAAATTATTTAACTTGATTGTATTTGGGTTCAACGAAAAAGCAACAAAGTTAATTCTTCATGATTTGGATCATCAAAAACGTTTGTCAAAGCTAGAATTAACAAACCAAAGAAAATGAAGATTAAGTATGATCTAATTTAAACTACAAAGTGGAAAACAATTACGAAAAAATTGAAAACAAGCAAAATCAACTACATTCTATCATAATGTCAGTTAGCCTATTATCAGGTGAACAAATAAAGAATTGTCTTCTTAGATATAACTTTTACAAATAGAGTTGTGAATAACTGAAACAAACTACCAGTAAACACTAAGAAGCTGAACAGTTTCAATGTGAAACATAGTAGTTGGATGAGGAAGCAAAAAAAGGGATTGATTTAGAAACAATTTTTTTAATAAATAAATAAATGATTTTAAAGTTTTCAATTATTTTTAATTCGATTTGATAAAAATTTATTTTTTTTAAATTTTTTATATTCAGATAATTATTATATTACATTTAATTTTCCTTTTGCGTCATATTTGATCATATTAAAAATTTTTAATAATAAAAAAATATTTTAACTTTTATTTTTATGAAAATATCAAAAAAAAAAACACTTAAAATTAACTGAACTAGACATATGAATTTTTTTAAACAGCTGTTTCATTTCTTCCATTTGAAATTCCCAAACAAAGTCCAATTATAAGGCCTGAAATTAGCCCGATCAATAAGAGACCAAGTAAAAGTCCAAAGCAAAACTTTAAAGCTCTAAAAAAATAAAATAGCTAAATTTATTTGTTTTATTACTTTTGCGATAGACCTACCTCGGTACAGAAGACTTTTGAATGCAAGCATTGCTTATCGGTAGAAGACCAGGTTGATTATCCATTTTCAATGGTTAAATTTATTTGTTTGTTGATAGTATTTAACTCATAAAGCAACAATATTTATACTAAAGATTATCATGTCATGCTTGAACTATATTTTTAAAGTTAGATTATTAAATATGATGCAAAACATTTTGGACTAAAAGCATAGCATATGTTTATTTTCTATCTTTGTCATCAAATAAATATATCTATTGACAAGTTTTAAATAAAAGCTAAGCTATTGTTTTACATCAATTTTAGAAATTGTAATTTTATCCCCAAAGATAAATTAAATCAAGACGCTTAACAGAATATTAAATGGTATAATTAACCCAAAAAAGATGCGCCGAACACATTTAACAAAAAATAAATATTGAAATTTTGAAAATTAATTATTTTTATTCAATAAAAGTGAGAAAACAATTAATCACTTTTGAAAAGTCTACCTGAATTTGCAAGATTTAGTCGATAGTTAGAAAAAAAAAATTTTTTTTTTGGGTCATTTGAATTGTAAATAAGTTTTTAATATATTTATTTTGTATATTTTTAATTAACTTGAAGATTCGGTTGTTCTTTTTTCGCCAAATTTGTATCATATTTTTGATTCAAGTAATTCAAATTAATATTTTTTTTAAATATTATCTGAAAAAATTTGTTAAAACAAAAATTCTTACTACAAAAAAAAACCATACAATTGTCGAAAATATTAACAAACTCCCTTTTTCTTCAAACTATAAAAATAAATTTGACTAAGATTACCTTTTATTAGCTCACTTTACAAGCTTTAGCCAACACTTTTATTTTTCTATTTTCATAACTTTCTTTCGAGAAGCTTTCCGGTTCTAGGCATGTAAAATTCATTGAAACAAATTCATCCGAGAAAATCCAAAACAAAAATTAGTTGTTACCAGGTAAATATTTTCCACATTTGAAGCAAATTTTTATTTTCAATTACATAAGATTTCTAATTATATTTTGGCAAAAATATTTATGGTCAACAACAGTGGTCAAGTTCGGCCGAGAGGAAAAAAACTTGCCCACGTCTTCGTGTTAATTTAATTAATATTTGATTAATTAAGTTTGAAAATAAAGTTTAATTGCGCCTAAATTAACCTAAATCCAAGCTCAACTCAACTGACAAGAGTTTTTTTTTTTTTAAAACGAAATTATCAAAATCAAACTGAAAATAATAATTCAAAATTTTTATTTCAAAAAAAGAAAAAAAAAGCTAAATTTACTCTTAAAACGTAAGAAATCAAATAGGTGATCGGAGTAATAAAACGAATTGCTTCTAACATAAATTTACATTTAATTCCAAAATGGTCGATTTCAAAAGCAAAGCCAAACTTGCATCGATAGTTTTTTCCATACTGGCCTTAATGTTTTCCATCACCATATTTGGCCTAGATGTTCACATTCAAGAACAAATTAAACAAAAACTATCCATCTCATTCTACATAAATAATTCCACTATTTCCTATGATGCAATAAACGTAGCGTTCTTTGTTCTTACTATTTTATACATAATTTTGAGTGCAGTGCTTATAGTATTAACAATTATTGATTTTCATCCAACAATATTTGTGTCGACTTTGGGTATTTTGTTCCTGTATGTGCCAAAAGAGGCGATTCTCCTCAAATTCTATGCATGCTTCAACCACTACGAACATTCATTCATCATAGCCAGATGCATTTTAACATTCGTATTTTGTTTGATAGTGGGCCTATTTGGCATTAGCTGCATATTTACTTTGGATAAAATAAGAAAAAGCCTTCATCGTGTCATCAATCTTTTGACCTATCCGTCTTTTGTGCTATCTATCATTGTTCTATTGGCAATAATAGCCATCAATATTGCATTGGCAGCTGTTATCAAGCCCCCAGTTCTATACGACACATCACCAGACAAAATTCAAATGGGCTTTTTCAGTAAAAGCGACATAAATCAAATACAAAACGGAATTTACATCAAAAATTCAAATTACGATCAAAAAATAATTGGAAATTTGTCTATGCTATTGAATAGCGACAAGACCTATGAAAAATCCGAACTATTGTATCGGTTATATGAGAAAACAATTACTTGCTATGGGAATGATGGCATTTACGATCTGGACTGTAATAGCAAGTCCTTTTTGACAATTAGAGTAATTTATAGAGACAGGTTTGCTTATCCTAGCTATAATTGCGCTAGATATTCCAGAACAACGAGCGGAGTTATGTGCTCGTCCGGGTGTCCTAACCTAATGAATTGGTATACACTTTACCTTGTGGAAGAGAATAATAATATAATTTATCCAGCCTGGAGTCAACTGAGCAATTGTGAACTAAAGCCTAGTTTTACTCTAATCGAGGATTCGAGCATTGATTTGTGCTCCGGAGCATTTTTGTCTAAGAGAAAATCTTTTTCATTGATAATAAATATTAGTTTAATTTTATTTTTTATTAAATTTTAAATTTTTTATTTTTCGACATTTAGTGATTAGTTTTTTGAGCATTTAGATCTTTTTTTACTAGAAAATAAATTTTATTTACAAATTTAAATTAAATGTTAAAAAATTTTCATAATAAATTTTTAAATTTAATTAAATTTAATCGAATGAGTTCACACTTATCTAGAGTGCCGCCAAATATTCTCGTTCTAACAGACGATCAAAACGAGTTCAAAAAAATCAAATTGTTTATCCAAGAGATCTTAGGTAAAAACTCATACACAATCTACAACCTTACTTCAACTGACTTGCATAAATCGTCCTTGTGGATACCCAGTTGCCGTCTTCTCGTATCCTCGGAGCAGTTTAATCTGTCCGAAGAAGCTCTAGACAAAAAGATCAAGTCATTCAGAGGCTATTTGTCCGATGGGGGCAAAATTCTTAGTCTTCCGTCGTTGAATGACAATTTGGAACGCGATCAAAAAACATTCCAACAAGCAACTTTATTCTATCACAAAGACAAATATTTGTTTGAATCACAGTATGAGAATGATTCATCTTTAGATAAAGAGAAATGGCAAAACAATTTAGTGCAAGGTGACGAGCTTTTCTATGCTTATCTTTCAAAAGAAAATAAAGGAACCCATTTTATATCCAAGGTAATTTTATTTCACAAACAAAAATTAAAATCACTAATTAAATACTTAGGTTTTCATTGAATCAAATAGTCACGAATCTCAATTATTTTTGAATGATTTATTTATTTATTTATTCAATGAATATTTTCAGTTGAAACAGATTTTTGATTCAAACAATTTAAATCTCAAAGAAAATTACATTATTTTTTCCAAAAATAAAGTATTTAAATTTTAGTCTCATAAGTAAATCGATAATTTTTTTGTCTACCAGCTATTACAATCGGTCAATGTGATTAGCAAATATTTGGATGGAACGATGAACAAAGAGGCCAAAATTAGCCTTGAAACAACCAAAGCAGAAAATTTTGATCACAAAATATATTTTGACAATTTGAAGACAAAATCAATGGGTACAATAATAATGTATTCTGACTTGGTTGAATCAACAATGAATTCTATTTCCAAGTATTTGATTCATTCTTAGATATTCAAATTAATTATCAAAACATTTGCAAAAAGTTTGGTAAGCTCGTTGGAAAGCATAGTTGTTTTGGCTCGACAGCAAACACAGGGTCAAGGTAACAATAAAAACGAATGGCTGTCGCCCATCGGCTGTTGCATGTTCACACTTTACCTTAACTTGAATACAAACAATTTTTCCACATCAAGGATTTGTTTGCTTCAATTCGCAGCTGGACTTTCTTGTGTAAAAGCCATAAAGTCTATAGCCAATTGTGAGGATTTTAATGTAGGCATCAAGTGGCCTAATGATGTTTATTATGACAGTAAGATCAAAATAGGTGGTGTTCTTGTAAAATCGTCCATAATGGGCAATCAAATTGGTCTAAAAATTGGCATTGGATTTAATCTAGATAACCAGCATCCTACTAAATGCTTGAATTCTATTCTTAGAGAAAAGAATTTACCAGAGTGTAGTCAAGAGATTTTTTTGGCCAATTTTCTAAATTTTTTTGAATCATATGTTTTTTTATTGTCTGAACCAAATTTTAACAGTTGGCTCAAGTTTTCAACAGAATTTCAAGAAAATTGGATTCATCAGTGAGTTTGAACGATTTTTTGTATATTTTAGAATTTTTTTATTTCTTATTTTTGAATAGAAATAAGAAAGTTAGAGTCAATTTTTGGAATGAAGATGCAGAGATTGTTGGAATTAACGAATTTGGCTATCTTAAAGTAAGAAAATCTGACAACACTGAACACGTTTTGCAACCTGACGGAAACCGTTTTGACCTTATGCAAAATTTGATTATTTTAAGATGATTGACAATAATTAAATAAAATTTTTAGAGAAAAATATTTCAATTTAGTTTAGAGCCTGGACCAAGTTTGATTAGGGAGAAAAGTTGAGAATTTAGGAAAAATTGAAGTGAGCAATTAACTTAAATTTCTTGAGTTTTTGCGTAGGAAAACAAAAAACGAATTCTGAAACAATTTAAAACAAAAATACTCTTTAAACAAATGCTTAATAAATACTTTTTTTATTAAAGAAAAATAAACTTTTTGAAAAAAAAAAAAATATTATGCAACAAAAAATGCTTAGTAATTATAAATTTTGGTATTAAAAATTAAATTCTTTCTCAATTTAAAAATAAATTTTTTTTTATTAGTTCTAGGTAAAAATTGCTAAAAACACGTAATTAACTTTTTTTTTTCTAAAAATACTCATTCACGATTTAGATTTTTTTTTAAATCTAGCAAATTTTTCATTACTAAAAAGAGAAAGAACCGTCATTCAAATCAAATTACAGTTTTAAAATTACAGTTTTATACTTGCGATAAAACGCAAAGGTTTTTTATTTTAAAAATTGTGTTTTAACTTTTTTTTTAAATTGAATTATTTTTCAAGTATCTTTAGCAGTTTCAAGATAGAAACAAAGTAAAATCATGCCTCGAAGGCAATACAAGTTTTCAAAGATGTCTTAAATTAAAACTAAATAATTCGTTATATTTTCAGGTTCTTTAGCTAACTATTTTGTGATAAACGGTCTTGTTAATTCATTCTAATATAGTATTTTTAATTCAAACACAAATGACTAACTCTGTGTGCTATTATCCGCAGGAATACAGTTTTCAAAAAATACTAAAACTTTCTTATTAAATGAATTATAATTTGAAGCATTGATTTTATCAAAAATAAAAAAAAAACTTGAAAATTGAATTGAAGTCTTAATGTTGTGTCATAAAGCTTAAAAGGCTACATATTTTATATTTTAACACTCAACGGCCAGAGGGGTCTTTTGAACCCTTTTGGTTACTTAATTTATTTTTTTATTTAATAAATTTAATCATTTTTTTAATATTTTTTTTTCAATCATATTTTAATTAATCAAAAATATTATAAAATTATTTAATTTTTATTGCAAATAATTTTATTTAATCTAAAAAAACGAGTCAAATAAAGTCATACTATATGTTTAAATAAATTAATAAATATAACTGAATATTATGGAAGGTGAAAATGTGTTTAAAGTAAAAAGGTGAAAAGATTGCTTTAAAAAATTTAACAGTGGTGAGAAGAGCCTTTGAAGAAGAGCTGGAAATCATCGAAATTCTTCCTGATCCAACACAAAGCCCAGATTTTTCTCCTTCCTATTATCAGGTTATTCGCTCATTTTCTTAGAGGACGACATTTTAATAACCAAAACCAAATTGAAAAAGCAATAGTGAGTTAATTGGCTCAAAAAGCCGTGAATGGTACAAAAAAGGAAAAAATTACTCGCTGATAGATGGCTAAAGACTATAGAACATAAAAAGTTTATATTTTAAAGATTAGCTTACTATTCCTCTTTCTATTGATAAATTTTTAAGAAAAGTTAAATAATACATAATTTTTGAATCACAAAAATATTTACAAACTTAACATATTGATTCTATAGAAGGCCCAGAATAAGCTTAACTGCGCTTTTTTATGTAATTTTACATTATTTTTAGTTAACTTTCCTCATTTTACGTAAATAATTTTTAGTAAAAAAAATTTAACTTAACGAAAAATTACGTAAACTTAAATTAAGAGACATTTTTTTAGTAAAACTTTATCAAAATGCTGACAGTAGTGTTGGGGACTGGCCGGTCTACACACGGTCGGTTTCAATTTTGGCCGTGTAGTGGCCGGCCTCAAAAAGGCCGGATTCTTTAAAAATGGTTTTTATACGGCCGGTCAAATCACGGTCAAAACTGGCCAAAATTGGCCGCCGCCCAACACTATCTTACTATGTGCCAACCTTGGTTGCCACTACAAGTTTAATCAACCAGTTCAGAAACAGACTGGACAATGTCGGTAGAAATGAAAAAGTTTAACTTTAAGTTTTTCCAAACATGATATATCCTAAAAAAAATGACGTTTAAAATTTTGAAAAAGAAATAAGGAGAATGTTCAGAATTTAAAGATTCAAAATTTTTTAAATATGCAAGTTTACCCGTAAAAATACATAACAGTGTATTTTAAAACTTTTAAAAAATTTTATAAAATAAATAAAGCAAAAGTTACCACTCATTTTAAAGGGAAAAAAAATTTAATTGAGACATAATTGGTCTTGACCAAAATTTTTTTTTCTTTCTACAAGTGTGTTTTTTATTTGGTTATTTTTTTGGTATCCTTTAAATTTGGTCATTCATTCTAAATTTTCCATAATTGTTGTTAGATTCAATTCCTTATTTTTATAATATTTGGCTTGAGATTTTTTAAAATAAAAATTTCTGCTTTAAAAACAAATTCAAAAATTTTAAGCGCTCAATAAAATAACAAAACAATATATTAAAAATTTTCTATCATAAATAGTCAAAGATATTTGACGCAAAATAAAATGACTAATCAAGTGAGAAAAACATCCGAGGATCGACACATAAAAGATGTACCCTATCCGGCCACCAATAAGCTAGGCTATAAGGAAGTATTTGACGACAAAAATCGTCCCCGCATAGATCTGATTAAAGAACATTTTATCAAAGAAGGTCGTTTAGAGGAATCAGTGGCTCTTAAGATAATTAATGATTGTTCAATGCGGTTGAAGCAAGAAAAAAATTTAATTGAAGTTAACCAGCCTGTATGCATTGTGGGAGATATACATGGACAATACTATGATCTCATAAGAATTCTAGAGATCGGCGGTGATCCAAAAAATATGAACTATTTGTTTTTGGGTGATTATGTCGATAGAGGACACTTTAGCATTGAATGTGTCCTATTGCTTTGGGCCCTCAAATTAAAATATCCAAATCGTATAAATCTGCTCAGAGGTAACCATGAATGCAAACACTTGTCAACTCATTTTACTTTCAAAAGAGAATGTGAAATCAAATATTCAATTAAAGTTTATGATGCGTGCATTCGATCTTTTTGTTTATTGCCTTTGTGTGCTTTAGTAAACAAACAGCTCTTTTGTGTTCATGGAGGATTGTCTCCTGAGATGGAAAAGCATTCTGAATTGAACAAACTAAACCGGGATCGAGAACCACCTTCATCTGGATTGATGTGTGACCTTTTATGGTCGGATCCTGCCTCTGATTTTAACGAAGACAAAAAAAACTCTGGTGATAATAAAAACTTTTCAACTAATTTAAATCGTGGTTGTTCATACTTCTTTGGATATAATGCAGTTTGTAATTTTTTAAAAACAAATGATTTACTTTGTGTTATTCGGGCTCATGAAGCTCAAGACAATGGCTTTAGACTTTACAAAAATATGGAAAAAACCAAATTTCCGTCCTTGATAACAGTTTTTTCGGCTCCTAATTATCTTGACGTCTACAATAACAAAGGAGCTATAATTGTTTATGATAAGGGTCTAATGAACACTAAACAGTTTAGCTCTTCTCCACATCCTTACTGGTTGCCCAATTTTCTGGACGTTTTTTCATGGTCACTTCCTTTTGTTGCCGAAAAAGTAACTGATATACTTGTTTTCATATTTAAAATGAATGTTGATCAAGAAATACTAGATAGAAAAGAAATTATAAAGACCAAACTTTTGGCTATTTGCAGTATTGCTAAACTTTATTCAAAAGTACGCATAAAAAGCGAAGATCTTATTCAGCTAAAAGGAATAACTCCTAGTTCTTTAACGCATTTAAATTCATTAGTCAAATATGCGTCTAATGAAAGTGATAAAAAAAAAGAAAAAATGCTCGGAAATGAGTTTGGTCTGAGAAAAAAACTTTCGATTGAGGAACTAAAAGAAATGGATAAATTGAATGAATTTTTTCCGAAAATTAAAAATGAAGAAAACAAATAATTTTGAAATTTAAATTATTTCATTAAAAAAAATATTTAAAAAAAAATAAAATATTTGTTTTTATTCAAATTGTCTGGCTAATTTTTTACTTGCACAGTTCGGACATTTCCACCATCTAATTGTCCACGAGCGTCTATACGGCATCCAACGTTACCAACGCTAATATTAACTTTTATTTACAATTTGAAATTTTTAGTTCAATATTTTTCAACTGTCTTGTCTTGACAAATGCGCTAGCAATTTTTGCTATAAAAAATGATGATGTAAGATTCGCGCGTAGCAAAGCTACCACACTATCTGAATTTCAAAGGACCGTCTTTAACTATTAAACATATTTAAAAACCTAGAAAAACAGACTTTTTTGGGGGGTAAAAAATTTAAAGAAATAAAAAAATTTTTGAGCGGAGCCGCTCATATATTCAAAAAAAAAGTGTCTTGTCAAATATGCATATATGCTAAAAGGATTGCATCAATTCTGATAGGGAATAATCTCTTCTACAAAATAGTAGCTTATTTGAGATATCATTCCCTTATTTTACCTAAACTTTATTTTACTAAAAAATTAAATCTGAATTTTTAATCTAAATATTTGTTTTGGTAATATTTGTTAATTTTGGTGTTAAACGCATAAAATAAGATGAAATCCTATGTAACCTTTAGACATTATCACTTATGCTATTTTTATGCAATTTAAAACAAAAATACTTGAAAATAACCATCTCATAGCATCTCAAGTCAGATTCTCAGTTGCATGCTTATCTGTTCATAAAATTAAAATGGACAATCTGTTATTGAGAATAAAATCAGGATTCGAGAACTAGAAAAATGCAAATAGATTTTACCTTTTCCCAAAGTCTTCTTGCTAGGAATAGCATTGGCTTCTAGAGACACTAATGAGATAATGTTTGAGATTTCTATTAAAAAAGACATTGTTTTTTCAAATTTTAATTTTGGTATTTTAAAATTAAGTAAAAATTTATAGACCATAAGATGAATAAAGCCTACTAAATAATCAAAAATCAAATTTTTTTTTTTGAATTTGGTTTTTATCAAATATTGTTAGATTTTATTTTCAAGTATTATTGTTACAATTTAGTTAATTTGTTTCTGATGAATAAAAATGAATATATTTTAAGTATAATTAACAATTTGTAATTGATAATTAAAAATAATCCTAACTTCAGTATTTTTGTTTTTTAAATAATAATTTTTGCTATTTTTATATATTATACGCAATTTTAAACAGATCTTAAAAAACTTGGTCAAAAATAATTATGATTTATTCTTGTAACTTTTATTTTAAAAGTCAAAAGCAAGTTCTGTAAATTTAAAATGGTGCGACATTCAAAGTTGCACTAAAATGAAAAATCTGAAAAAACTCTACAAACTTAGCAAAATTAAAATTTGGATAAATTTTGCTATAGTGCATTTTGGAGAGACTTAGGATATCATTAGCAGACTGGACTTTTGGTACTTCTAAGTATGTTGCAGTTTGTTGGACTTTAAGAACTAATTTAAAGCCTTCAAAAAAAAAAGTTATTAGCTTTTTATTAGTATTAATTTTTGTTCTATTTTTTAAAACCGGTGTTAGGTCAGCTTCAGGAACTTGTTAATATTTTAAAATTAAAAATATTTTATTAATAATTTTTTCTCATTTTTAATAGATGAGCAATTTATTTTTTTAAGGAATAAATAAATTTAAAAAAATTAGGCATGTTAGTATAAAAATATGATAATAGAATGATAATTAAAGAAAATGAACTTTGGAAGCACAAAATTAAATTAATAAAATAATTTTAAATAATTAATTTTGATTATTCTCTTCAAAAAGCTTGACTTTGCCATATTGTTTTCTAAGTTTAGATTTTGGATTTTGAATTTTGAGGGGTGTAATTGGTGAAATGTAATGTGAAGGCCGTTTAATCACTAGAGGAGTGCATGGCTCAACTAAACTTTGTTCATGCGTGTTTTGATTATTAATTTTAGACGCAGAAGACTTTTTCAATTTTTTCAAAACAGTAATTTTGGCTTTGCTCCAAATTTTAGCAATGAATTTGTTCATTTTAGTTATTTAGTGTTTTATTTTGATTTTTATAGTTTTATTCTATTTTAACAGTCCTTATATATGCTAAGCCTCAAAATAAATATTTTTATCATTGATTGAATGATTGAAATGATATTTGAAAGATATCAATTAAATAGACACCTAAAATCAATACAATCTAATTAAAGACTTTTAATTGAGAAGACAATAAAGAATATTTGCCGAGTTATTTTATTTTTTTTTAAATTAACAAGAAAGTTTTCAGTTTTTGTAACAGGGATAAATGTTTGATGTTTAATTTATTTGAAAATTTTACGCCCATATTCTTACATAAAATTCTTAAAAATTTAAATTTTAAACTTTTATTTTAAATTTAATAATTTTTATTTCACTATATTTTTAAATTCTTATTTTATTTTTTAACTTTTATTTTAATCATTTTATTTTGATTTAATTTTATTTTTATTTTTCTCTGAAGGAGCTAACGCTCGATACAGATTTACAAATAAAACAGATTTACAAATAAATAAATAATAATAAATTTTAAACAATAGCTAATTATTCTCAATCCAGCTCTTTTTACCCTAAGTAAATTAAGCTCATAGTTTACTTAGAACATAATTGAAACATTATTATAGAGTTAAATTCGCAAACTAGTCATTTTTTGCGTTCTAAAATCAACTAAATAAATTTATTCAAAGAGTAAAACATTATTACGTCAGAGCTTTATCTGAATACTTTTTGTTAAATTAATCAATATTTATTTTTCATTTATTAAGTAAGGTTTAATTTTAATCTTAATTTTCATGATAGAATATATAACTTTTGTTTTGAAGCCAAGTAAATTTATCTAAGCTTTTTTTTTTTTGCTAGTTTCAACATTTTTCAAATGTGTTCTAAGCACGGGATAAATTAGACTACATAAAAAGTATTATATAATAATGACGTATCTCTTCAGCTATAAAGTAAATCACTTTTTTCGTTCCAAACTAATGTGTTACACCCTTTAAAAATACTAAAATAAAGCTAAATAGTGAGCATTGAATTTTGATGTTGCTAAAAAACATTTTATAAATGAATGGAATCGTTTATTTTTTCTCTTAATCATCCTTGACATTAAAAATAATTAAATCAAAATGTTTTTCCTCGACTTATATTGCCGTGGAAAAGCATTTTGTTTCTACAATGATATTATAATATTATGAGAGACTTTATTCCAATCACGATACATATAAACATTTGCATTAGTATTTAAACTTTTTTTTTCAAGTCATTTTATAATCATTTTTAAATCAAATAAAGCTTTGGAGTTCAATTCAAATATTTTTTTAAGACTATGCTAACAGCTAATAACCATAATTATGTGTAATTAAAGTACCCGATTTTCAGGGACACCTTTTTTTTAGATTTTAGAAAAGAATTAAATTCTACGGTAAAAGTTACGCTCATTATTATGATAATAATTAAAGATTTTATTAAATGGAGTTTTTTTTTTCAATCGCTGATATTTTTTACATATAAATATTCTATAAAAAAATCTAAAAAAAAATTTATTTATTACTGAGGCATAGTTAAAGAGGTGCTTTTGGTAAATATAAAAACCATGGCATATATCCCATTCTAGGTCTTTTAATCTTCTATTAATTGAATTAAGATTGTCTTATTGAATATTGAAAACTTCATCTAGCAGGAAAAATTTAAGACAGAAATTTTAAACTGGCCTAGCCAAGTTTTTATTGAATTAAATGAGAATTCTCTATTTTTTACGCTAAAAAGCCTTGTTATTAGGTTAAGAAATTTTTTTCAAACAAATTTATTATTAAGTATTAGAGTAGAAAAATAGTGAATTTTTTTTTGTAGCAACAATAGTTTGTTTATTTGAAAAATAAACTCAAAACTAATCAGCAATCGATCATGCTTTTCCCATCTAAATCATCATGATTTCGTTCCATATTTAACGAAAAGCTTAGCATTTAGTAAAAATAATTTTCAAGCGTAATTTATTGTATCAGTAGTTTTAGCTTGAATTCAGTGATAAATTCAATTAATGTTTTTATTCAAGAATTTGAATTAGGCTTTGATTTGGCATCATTTATTAATCATGCTTTTTACCTTTAGTTGTTCATTATTTTTTTTCATATATAAAAAGTGCTTGTCTGTTTTTTTTTAAAGAAAACATCTATAGCACAAATTCTTCCTTTCAAATAGAAAAAAAGTCAAGATTTTGAATTTTATTCATTATTTTTTTTTGAGATAAATAAATTCAGACATAACTTTCTGACCAGCTTAAAAAATATTCTCAATATTGTTAATACAAGATAGTCTAAACAAAATCTAAGTTACAACAGTCAGCAATTGATCATGCTTTTCACCTCTAAATCATCATGATTATTGTTCTATTTTTAATATAAAAAACGCAGTTTTTTTTGTATATTTTATTTAAATAAAATTAAAATGAGACCAACTAGCAATTTAAAGGGTGTATACCGCGATAAATTTTGATCAAGCAAATTTTCTTTATCAACCCAACCTTTTCCACAAGCATAGACTTTGAAGCTCATTCGACAACTTCGTGACGCATTTGCACCCTCAAAATAAGCCAATGAGAAAAAATAAATTAGCGACGCAGCAAAAAAAAATCGATAAAAAAATGGCTTACAATGCTAGGTCAACAATAAATGCATTAAATTAGCATAAAATTATTAATTTCTCTAATGTCTAGGTACACTGGTTTCTAGTGATAACTTAATTACGACATCGGCAAGTCTTTCTAAATGTTATGCAATTTAAAGCACTAGACTAAGAGCACTAATAAATATTATGGTAATAAATTATGATTAGGATTATTCTGAGGAGTCTTTTTAAGAAATAAAAGAGAAAAAGAGAGAGAGCTCATTTGGGAGGGGAAGTTAATAATAAGCTTAAGTTCCAAGCACTAGTATTCCATAAATACTTGGCACAAATTCTCGGCTAACTATTCATTTTTTAAAATTTAATTTAGATTTAAAATGATTGTTAAATTTCAGCTTAGCTTTGGTCTTGACGATGCCCATACCAATTTCAACATATACAAAGATAGCGTATATGTTTGCGGCTCGTCCAAAGCGCTAGGTTCATGGGACCTGCGCAAGGCTGTCGAACTTAAATCCAAGCTTGCTGACACATGCAACGAAAACTGCTCGCTTTCGTTGTCTTCATTGTCGCTCTCGTCCAATTCATCGTGCGAAATGTATTTGGAAAATTTGTAAGTTAATAAATAAACGGTCTTTTAAGGACCTAAACAATCATTTTTAAATACAGAACAAGTAATGTGCTTGAGTTCGAGGCGACAGTTGATTTGAACGAGTCTTACGAGACTCTAGCGGCCGAGGCCATTGAATACAAATACTTTATCGCACAAAAAATGTCCAATCTCAAGGACACAAGAGTGTTTCTAAAGCAGATTGAATATAACCCGAGAAAGCTCGAATTGACAAACTCTTCATTGCTGTCCTATCAAGTGGTAGACAAGTGGCCATTGATTGACTCTGACAATAAGCCAACCAGGATTGATCATGGATGGTTGCTAAACAATGAAAACGAAGTTCAATTTCACTTTTTCAAGCATCCACTTCAGTTGTGGCATGTTGAGTCGAAAAATTTGTGCTACGACATTGTGCCATGGAAAGCCAATAATGGACTTTATGAGCTGAAAGACTATTGCGCTCATAGCTCTGTAAAATTTTATTACCAACAATAAGAAATTTTTTTTTTATTTAATTTTTTATTTATTCAAAGGATTTTGATGAAAATCAAATTGTTAATGATAAAAAAACAAAGTTCAATGCATTCAACTGTGCCAATGTGTACTCATCGTACAGAATTCGCACATATGAAAATTTGTCTGACTTGGTAATTTAAAATCATATGAAAAATTTAAATAATTAGATTTTTTTATTTTTTTTTCTAATTTGTGTTTAGTTGTTTCAAATAAATGTGTACGAAATTGAAGAGTCAGGCAAGCTGAGTGACAAATACTTGGCCACAGGTTACTTCAAGATTAACAAATCGGTAATAGAAAGTTCTGTGATTGATATGGACATATCAATGCTCAATTCAAATCAAATAGTTGGCAGTCTAAAGACTGAAGTTTTGCTTATAACGTCACTTAATGAAGAATCTAATTATAAAATTAGAAAAAATTATAATTATCACTTCAATAGATCTTGTATACCTATCGGACACAGAGGTATGGGCAAAACATTTGATGCTGGTACACTGCCAGGAACAGAGTTAGTCTTTGAAACAAAAATAGAAAATATAAATGCTTTGTTAGCTATGTCAGAGACTAGATAAACATGGCATTTTAAAAATAATCAAAAAAATTTCAAAAATTTATTTCTAAAAAAATTTTTTTTCAAGATATGTGGAAAACACAATTGATTCATTCAGAGAAGCTTACAATCGTGGAGCTCAAATGGTCGAGTTTGATGTAGTATTGACCAAAGACAACATTCCAATTGTGTACCATGACTTCATGTTTTGCATTGATCGTTTGGCTGAGACAAACTCGAGCAAGTATTTGAGCATCGGTGTCAATCAGCTTACTTATGATGAAGTCAAGCAAAGTCGAGTTTTTTCTCAAAAAATTCTAAAAAACACAGACTTATCAGATGAATTGCAAAACTTTTTCACCAGTAAATTCATGTTTCCGACACTCAAAGAGATGTGCACTCAATTGGACTCCAAATTGGGATTTAATGTAGAAATCAAATATCCATTGGATCTTGAAGATGGCTCTCATGAAATAAGCAATCACTTGAAGTGGCTAAATCGCAATCAGTATGTTGACCGCATTCTTAAAGAATTGTACGAATGTTGCCAAGATGAACAACGATGTGTCATAATAAGCACTTTTGATCCCAATTTGTGTTCAATGTACATTATTTTTTTATTCATACTAATTAAAAATAACCAGACTTAAATTTTTTTCCTAAAGTATCAGAATGAAACAGAACAAATTTCCAGTGCTGTTTTTGACCAACGGCGTGACCAACAAATGGGTGCCGTACAAAGATGCACGCTGCAAAAATACTCAGCGATCGTTCAGCTTTGCTCGAGCTGAATCATTGCACGGAATAGTTGCACATGCCGAAGAACTAACCAAAGATTTGCACATAATTAACTTGCTGTTTTCGGATACGGCCAAGGCAGCCAATTTCTTAGCTTATTCGTGGGGCGATGAACTTAACGATTTGGACAAGCGACAACAACTGACTCAGCTTGGCATCAACGGAATTATTTACGACAGAATTAATGAATCTTTTTAAGATTTTTTTTTTGTTTAGGGTCAAATAGTGTTTTTACTTAAGGAAAAAATTCAAATGTGTATTTATTATGTCTGGCATTATTTAGGCATTCAACTGAATATTTAAATAAAATTGATTCTATTTAAATGCGTGAATAGACTTTATGTATTGCTGGACTATTTAAATAATGCTATTTATTCAGAATCGGCTTTCTAATTATAGTTATTCACTTCTGAATCAATTTTTTTAAAATATTTTTATTATTATTTTTTTTTTAATTTCTTATTTTATTCACCACATATTTTACTTTCTTTTCATATTAACATGTATCATAAGATAACCAATTTTTTCATTGTTTATCACCCCAAAAATAATCAATTTATATTTGTTTGGTTCATAATGTTTAAAATGAAATAAAAAAAAAATTATTTAATAAATTTTATGACAAAATATTTAAAAAATTAATACAAAAAAAATAAGGAAAATTTTCGATTTATTGATGCCATTGTTAGATTTCTAAACGCTCATTTTTTTTAGATAAAAATTAATACTCGTCTAAAAATTCTCCACTTAAACGATTGCGGGAGTTTATTCAACATGAAGGTTAAATTAACTAAATGAGAAACATAAAGAAGCATTCCTATAAACTGCTATTCTTATTTTGAATCATTAGAATATGCCTAGATTTTGTTTGGATGGGTAGGTATTGTATTATAATTATCCTGATTTAGATTACAAATATTTGCAATTAAAGTGGCTAATTCAATTTCTCTGAGAGGATTTCAGAAATGGAGAATCAAATTTATCAGAAAAGAATTCGATTATAAGAATTAAAAAAAACATCATCGATCAAATTGTTTAAATTGCATTCAGTGAAAATTTTATTCATACTCAAACGAACAGCAAATTGAAGCTATTGAATCATGGAATCTTTGAAGACATTCATTTTACTTTGCCTTAAACTCTGATTACAACACTTTATTACAGTCTAAACATGATTTGATTAGATTAAATTTGAAGGCAAAAATTTTATTTCAAAAAAATAAAAGCAAGAGAATTTTCCAAAAAAAATGATTGCAAAGTGAAAAATAAAACAATACAAAATAATATATGAGCTTATAAATTATAATTTTATTTAAAAAAATATACTTGGCTTTAAAATCAATTTTAAATGAAATAAAACTATTTAACCAATATTGTAAATAACAATTTTTATACTACGTTTTAAAAAATAAATTTTTTTTTTCAAACTGATTTTTTATTTTCTTACAGTCTTACATTTAGAATAAATTTTAAAACTAGAAATCATGGTTCATAATCTAAAAAAGTCTTAATTACATGAATCAATGCAGAAAAAAAAAATAACTGGGATTTAGTATGCTTTAAAAGAAAATGAGCCGATATTCCTTAATATATTAAGTCTAGTTAATTGAATTAATACATGTGGCACATTTAATGATATACACCGTAGCTCACAGTACTATGTCTGTGAATTATTT
>PJRA01000549.1:1162801-1175254 GCA_016987375.1 Brachionus koreanus | reverse complement strand
AAATTTTTTTCAGGATCTATTAAATCAAGATAAGATAAGAGTTCTCCGAAGCATGTTCCCTTTTCTTCATTAGTTTTGAATTCCTTGTCATTTAAAATCAAATTTGGGATTAAATTTGATCCTTTTTTTGATCTGAATTTATTTGCTTTTTTCCAAAATGGTCTACTTGTCAGTGTGTTTTTTCCCATCTTCTCGATAAAGTCAAACCAATTTTGATTCCAGAATTTTTTTAAATAAAATGATGGGTATGAATTTAAATAATTCTAAATTGGAACTTTTTTGTGGTAACATAATAATTATCTTACAAATTAAAAATCAAACGTGCGAAAGTCTTAGCTAAAAAATTAAGCATGAAAGAAATAATTCTCACACGCTAATTAAAATTGTCTCTTTTTCAATTAATACATATATGTTAAATATGTAATTTTCTTGAATCGACTTTATGAGTTGAGTGAGAGGTATAATGGGACAGGACTGAGTTATTCAATTCCATTAGTTATAAGACTGGTGGAGGAATACAAAGCCGGTTTCGAATTAAGAAATATCGAATTCCCGACTCCATGTGTAACTGCTACCTTACTTTTTCTCGTTTTAAATTATACTTACTCCATTTTATTTTTATTCTTATTTTTTATTTTTGTTTTATTTTATTTTGATTATAAATTTTTATTTTAATATGAAGAGTATTAGCTCGGTACAGAAAACAAATAAATAAATAATAAATTTTAAAGGTTTTTAAAAAGTACAATCAAGATTAATTTGGTAGGATCATTCATGTAAAGCAAATTATAGCCAGTAAATTAAGTCTCATATAACCCAAGCTTGCTGTTGTCTTAATTGCATTATATTCGCGATCCAAAACTAAAACTAATAAAATGTAAAATAGAAAGATATTAAAATTTTTTGATTTAATTAATTTTTAAATTAGAAACGCATTAGAATTAGAATTTTAGAATTTCAAGTTCTTTGAAAATTATTTAATCCAAGGCTAAAAAAACTCTTCATAAGATTGTAAATTACAAATAAAGAAAAATGTAAATATAATTAAGTGTTAATAATTTAATAATATATTGCAATCTTTTATCAATAAGAGATTTTTTATAAGCCGCCATCATTTGCTTAGATTAAAAAAAATAATTTGTCTAGTTATTATTTATTTTAGTAGTATTCTGTTTTTATTTCAATGTAAGTCAATTAAATTTTCATATAATAAAATTCTATCATTCAGAAACTTTGAAAAAAAGTGTCAAGTTTTAAAAATTTTTATTCTTTAGTATTATCCGAAATATATCGTTAACTTATTTATGATTATATTCGGGTAAAGATTTTATTTTCTCAATTTTAATTGTCTAATATAGTGATATATATGTTTATTGTATTTTTATTTAGCATTGAAAATGTTTTTTGATTTAAAACTTGAGAACATTTTTCATATCAATAATGCCCGAAATATTTTCCTCATTTTTGTCCATTTAAATCAAGTTTTTGTAAACAAATATCCCGTAGTCTCTTAAATTTCTAATAATAATACAAATGTCTCGTAACAAGTTCTCTAATGTAATTTAATAGTAAAAAAATTTCACGAAATCAGCACGAAATGCTTAAATCAATGTATAAAAGTGCTGGACTTTTTTGAAAATTTTCAATTGTAAGATGTTTGAGAAATTTAAAAAGTTCATTAAAAAATCATTATTTAAATCAAAAGATGCTCATTCAAACAATCAATTTTTACCAGAAAATTTAAATAAAAGATGCAATAAAATCAAAGTAAAAATGATCAGAGAGGACGAATACGCATGTCCTTATGATGATTTCTTTGAGTGTATTAAGCGTTTAGACCAGTATGGCGAAGCATTTTTCGATCTTAGCCAGCAAGAAGATCACGAATATCAAAGCCAAATTTACATATGTTGCATTACATTTAGTTCAACCTACTTTTATGAGTTATCTGCCCGGTATATGGAAAAATTTATAGTAGAAAACACTTCAGATAATCGAATCGAAAATTATTATATGGCTAAAAACATTCAAACAGGCCAGATTGGGTACATACCCAAATATTGTTTGATTAAAGAAAGTCAATTCTTTTCTGATTTGATTGATTTGAAAAAAAATATTTATTTATAAAATGTTATTTTTGTATTTTTTATTTAAAAAATAATTTTAATTCTACATTCAAGTTTATTCGGAAAAAATCTGCTTTTTTTTGATTATTTTCCCAGCTATTATATTTAGGCTTTGTCGTCAATTTATATAAATAAAATAAATTTTATTTTAATTTTTAATATTGTAACAATAATATTATTATTTCAATTTTTTTACACTTTTCTAATGTTCTGTTTTTATTTTTAATAATGAATAAAAACGATTAATTTTTATTTAATTAACTTATGGTGACGTCCTAAAGGCATATTTTTCAGGTAAAACAAAGGCAGCTCATCAACAACACTTAAAAATAACAAATTCACTTCTATAATTAATTGAATATTTTTTTTCTCAGTAATATTTCAAAAAAATTTTTTTTTTTTTAAAATGGACACTTTTTGATCGATTAAAAAAAATTTTAAACTAAATAAATAAAAAAAGTAAAACCATAGTTTTGTTCAGAATTTTGTCTAGTTTTAGAATTTATATAATAATATATAGGTAAAGGGGTTTGGAAAAAAGTAGATCCCAAAAAAATTAAAAATGTCAAAATTTTTCCGAATTTTTGCCGAAAAAATCCTCATTTTTTTTTTTTTAAAGATTACCATCTCAGAGTATAGAACATTTAATTCTCTATCAGAAAATGTGTCGATCGGGTAGATTCGTTTGATAATATTCTGAGATAAAATCTCTTAAATAAGATACACTCAATATAAGGCTGTAAAGTTTTAGACCCCCCTATCCAAAAAAATAAATTTTTGACCCCCCCTAAAATTTTGGCTAACCCTAGGTTTTCATATACGTAGAATCTAAAAATGAGGTCGAAATCCAAATCTGAAGATAGTGTGGAAGTTTTGCATCGCGCGAACTTTATAATCTCGATCTTAGTGACATGTCACAAACTCCGAATATCCAACTAAAGTGACATTATCGAATAGTGATTTTTAAAAATGTTATATATTGATATGTCATTAATTTTGAAAAAAGCCCAAAATTGACTTTTTACAAAATATTTGTCTCGACATTTGTGGCATGTCACTCAGCATATTTATATGTCTTAAATTTTTATAAAATAGTTAAATTAAAGAAACAAAATTAAAATTTAAATAAAAAATTAGTAATTAAATCTTTATATACAGATATTGCAATAAAATGCTTGATTTGGCTTCTTCACATATCCAATTTTTAGATTTCTCAGAAGAAATCTTGGTCTTTGTCTAAATGAAAAAAGCAACTACAGTTAAAACGTTTTTTATCATGCAATTGAACTTTGAAAAATTAGTTTTACTATGACTTACAGGCTTGAATCACTTATTTTTGGGTTTGTTTTTGAAATTTCAAAATTTTGTGTCTTGTTTGTTCTTGATTTTCCACTTTAGATTTTCGGTGTTTGTGCTTAAAATCTGTGTTCGATATTTAACGACACATTACTATATATACAGTGATATATTGTTAAAATAATAAAGAAGAATAAAGGTTTCAAATCAAATTTAATCGAATATCCTTCTATATTTCCTCTTTTTTTTCCTGATCTCTCAGATATTTAAATAAAGAATAGGGGCTTGAATAAAATTTGTTTCTTAATTTTTTTGTCTTTTTTTTCAATATACCTTTTTTAACTTGCTATTTATTTTTAACCTACTTTTACTTTCAATTTTTATTTTTTATATTTTTATAATGAAGGAACATTAGCTTACAGATTAAACAAATAATTCAATATATCAATATTTAATGTGTGAATGGGGTGAATTTTTTTTGATTGAATTTTACGGCAAAATAAAAATAAAAATTTTGTCTTAAAAGCAGCATTTGAGGTAGAAAAAATATCGAGGGTCCCGAAAATAGCTCACTTTATTCATAGGACCTCATCAATGTGGTCAAAATTTATGTTTTTGTAAAAGGTCCGAAAAATTACCAAATTACCTATTTGCCTAAATGGGTTAATGCACTAAATTAAATTTTCACAAGAAACCAAGATTCCAAATAGCTCAGATAAGCATGATATTGAATGCCCTCTGCCTAAGCTATCAATACAAAACATAAAAAAAAACAAGTCTACCATCTCACTATATTCAAATTCATTCCAAATTTTAAAAAGGATTAAGAAATTATTGTAGGATTATTGCAGCTTGAAAAACTATTCAAAATTTTTTAATTTTTCACAAAAAATTTTAAATAAAATTTGTTTTGAAAGTTTATTATTAAATAAATGTTAAAAATATCTAAGATGTTCTATTATGATATTTAAAAAAAATTAAAAATTTGAATTTTCTTAAACATTGTCTACATTCTCAAATCTAATAAAATCTAGAAAATTTTTTCATTAATTAAAGCCAATTCGTTGCTTATTAATTTTGTTGATTTTTTATTATTTAAAATAAAATTCAAAAAATTATGTAATGAAAGATTTGTTTGGTTTAATTTTTTAAATTTTAACTGCATGATGTAAAATTTTGCACATTGCAGTCAATTACTAGAATAACAATAGAAAAAAAATTTACTTTTACTAAGACTAGTTGTTAATAATTTGAAAATAGCATAAATTCCTCATTATTTTCATAAAATTAGCACGAAAACATCGTGGCAAACACAAATCTATCATTTTAAATTGAAATAATTGCAACATATATCAAAAATATTTCAATATATTTATTCTATTAAATAAAGAAATTTTATTTAAAAAAAAAATTTATTTTTATTAATAGCAAATACGGCTTCTCTGAAAATTTTAAAGCTTTTAAGACTAAAAAGTCAGATAAAGTTTGACAACTATTCAAAAATATTCATTCATTCCTCATCAATATTAAGTAAAAAAAATATGACTGACGGAGTTAAAAAAATTTGTGAAGTAAAAAAAATTAAATCAACAAAAACAGAACATAAATCTAAATCTTGTTTATAGCTAAGTCCAAGACCAGATTTTATTGAGCATAGACTCAAAATTTGGGATGAATTGATGCAAAAGTACAAAAACGATTTGGAATCAAAGCCAGTTGTTCCGATTAAGGTAACATTACCAGATGGTAGAATAATGGATGGCGAATCGTGGCGAACTACCCCATTAAAAATTGCCGAAAAAATAAGCAAAGGTCTGGCCGAGCATACTGTAATAGCTAAAGTAAATGATGAATTGTGGGATTTGGATCGTCCATTAGAGGCAGATTGTAATTTAAAACTTCTCAAATTTGAAGATGAAGAAGGCAAGTTCGTTTTCTGGCATTCAACTGCTCATTTAATGGGCGAAGCCATGGAACTAGCCTATGGTGGATGTTTGTGCTATGGACCTCCGATTGAAAACGGATTTTACTATGACATGTATTTAGACAATAGGCAAGTTTCGAGCAATGACTTTGAGGAACTAGAAAAAATAATGAAAAAAGGCGCTAACGAAAAACAAGCTTTTGAAAGACTAGAAATTAGCAAAGAAGATCTTTTGAGACTTTTTGGGGTAACAAAATTAAAAAAATATTTTTTTTTTAAATTTATTTAAATTAATTTTTCAAAGTACAATCAATTTAAAGTGAGAATATTAAACGAAAAAGTAAATACCCCTACTACGACTGTTTACCGATGTGGCCCTTTGATTGACTTGTGTCGAGGTCCGCATGTTAGACACACTGGCAAAATCAAAGCATTTAAATTGACCAAAAATTCATCATCGTATTGGGAAGGCGATTCAAATCGCGAAAGCTTACAGCGTATCTATGGTATATCATTTCCGGACTCGAAACAACTGAAAGAATGGCAGCATTTTCAAGAAGAAGCGGCCAAGAGAAATCATCGTAAAATTGGTGTCGAACAAGAATTGTTTTTTTTCCACGAATTAAGTCCGGGCAGTTGTTTTTTCTATCCAAAAGGTGCCATTATTTACAATAAACTTGTTGATTTGATCCGTAGTGAATACCGAAAGCGAGGATTCCAAGAAGTAATCACGCCAAATGTCTATAACTACAAGTTATGGGTTACTTCGGGTCATTGGCAGCATTATGCTGAAAACATGTTTCAATTCGAAGCTGAAAAAGAAAAATTTGCCCTCAAACCGATGAACTGTCCCGGTCATTGTCTCATGTTCGGATCTCGAAATCGATCATGGCGCGAGCTTCCACTTCGAATGGCAGATTTTGGTGTACTTCATCGCAATGAATTATCAGGCACTTTGACTGGCTTGACTAGAGTAAGACGCTTTCAACAAGACGATGCTCACATATTTTGCATGCAATCTCAAATAAAAAGCGAAATAACCAGTTGTTTAGAATTCTTGAAGCATATTTATGGAATTTTCGGTTTTACCTTTGACTTAAGATTGAGCACTAGGCCTGAAAAGTATCTAGGCGAAATAGAAGCCTGGAATAAAGCAGAGAAACAGCTTGAGGAAGCTCTAACTGAATTTGGTCAAAAATGGACCATAAATCCAGGCGATGGCGCATTCTATGGACCAAAAATAGACATTACCATCCAGGACGCTCTCAGACGTTCACATCAATGTGCCACCATTCAACTTGACTTTCAGCTACCCGAACGATTTAATCTTCACTACGACGCAGCTGACGAACAAGGCACCAAAGAAAGACCAGTCATTATTCACAGAGCTATTTTGGGTTCAGTTGAGAGAATGATCGCTATTTTGACCGAAAGTTTTGGTGGCAAGTGGCCATTTTGGTTGTCTCCAAGACAATGTATTGTATTGACCATAAGCGATAAGTTTGATGAATATGCCAGAAAAGTGAAGGATGAAATATATGCAGCTGGATTTGAATGTGACTACAATGCCGACTCAGGAACTACATTGAACAAAAAAGTCAGAAATGCTCAACTAGATAATTACAATTTTATTTTAGTTATTGGAGAACAGGAAAAATTAGCTAATACTGTCAATGTAAGAACTAGAGATAATAAGGTTCATGGCGCAGTGTCGGTGCAAGAGGCAATTAGGCGATTTAAAGTTTTGTCTGAGTCAAGAACTAATCATGCTGAAGAAGAGTTTGGAAATAGCGGTCCAAGTGAGGTTTCATCGACTAGTGATGTCAAATCGAATAAACCAGTTGAGCCACTTGACCAATCTAAATATTGCTAAAATATTTATTCAATTTATTTTAGTTACAAGTTTTTAGGTTTTAAACATTTGACTTATATAAAAAATATTATTTTTGTTTTATGTTCTGAATTAGAATAAAAAAAGATTGTTAAAAAATTTCTAATTTTTTTTCTTTATTATAAAACTTTTTCAAGTGAAAAAAATTGCATATACTTAATTTTATTTCCATATGGAATTTAATAATTATTTTTCAAACACAAAAGGATTTATTTTAATTTTTTCAAAATCTAGTCAATTTTAGTACTTTAGTTACAAGATATTTTAAGATAATAAAATGAATTTTTTATCTTGAAAAAAATTTTTTTTAAAATGTAAATATTGATCATTATAATACTAAAAATAGTGAATATTCTACGGTCAACTTATCCTAGTGGATAATGGGGAGACGCTCATCTCCTTTTCCAGTACCATTTTGACCAACTGCTTCCATCCAACACAGAGTTTACTGGTTGTCCCTAAACTGCTGTATCGTTCAGAATCTTGTATGAGCTTATAAAAATTTTAAAAAATCTGTACATATAATTTTTTTTTTTGTATTAATTAAATAACTCCGTTAAAACTCTTTTTACTAAATAAAATTATAAAAAAAATTTTTTGTTTCCGCATTTTAGGTTATCATTTTCCGTTCCGCATCCGCTTCCGCAGTTTAGGGACAACCGAGTTTACTGGATCGATTTGATCATCTGCACCGCTATTATTACCCAGTTCCCTTTTTTTAATGATGAAAAGAGTTAAAACATTCGTCCCGTCCTGCAAAGATATTTTTAAGATTTTTCTACCCTCAGCGGGTTTTAAACTCTCGTTCCTTGCATGCTACGGTCAACTTAGTTTAACTAAATTGACAAAGCATGAAGACTAACGTAGCCCCGCTATAGTAGTTTTTGCTATCTTTTTCTCTAATTTCTACCGCCATTATCCACTCTGTTTTTGAACTGGTCTATCTAACCAACACTCAAAAATTGATAATTGGAACGCTTCATTTTTCCATAATTTAGCAGTAATTTTAATTAGAATAATTAAGATTTTTCACCCTTTTCTTAACTTTTTCTCAAGACTGAATACGCATTAAATGTACTCAATGTTTATGAATTGTGACTAGTGATTGATTTAAATACCCGGTAAAAATTATTTTTATTATTTTAAACTTACTTTATTTTTTATTTTTTTTTTAATCTGAAGGAGCATTAGCTCGGTACAGAAAACAAATAAATAAATAAATTTTTATGAAGAATATGAAATTGAAGTTAAAAATGAAGAATAAAAAATTGGGCAATATGCTGGATGGAGAAAAAGTTCGATCACTCCCAGTTCTTCTATTTTTGCCATTGTTCTTCCATATGTATGAGATTTGCCTTATCTTGAAGAAGTATTTCTGGCTTTCGGTTGACCAAAGAAGGATATTTTTTAAGTCCTAATTGTTGTGAACAAAAATCTACATTCATAGCATGTTCGCCTGGAATCAGCTCAAAGTGTATTACTCTTTGGAAATTCCACCAAAAACACAACATTATCTTTTCACTACTGCCGAATCTTGTACCTTATTTGTTTTAATTTAAATTTTAAACACCATCTTTAAATATAATATCTTAAAATCGAACTAAAACTCAACTTTTTTAACAATAATTTTATTTTTTTAATTTAACAGGCAAAAAATTTGATAAAAATTGATTTAGAAACTGACTAATTCGATAGTTGTCAGTATTTTTATTTAATTAGGGATTTGAAATTTTTTAAATTTAATAAAGGATTCAATGAGAATTCAATGAGACTTTATGTCGAAAATTAAAATCAGAATAATTTCAGTTTTGTGAAATTTGGTACAAAAAAAAAAGATTAGAACAAAAATTAATGCTTAAAAAGCTTATAACTTTTTTCGAAAGCTTATAATGTAAGCATAAACCTAACCAACATTGCTCCATCTATCTATCGTTTCATGCAAGCCATTCTATACGCACAAGATCTTCACCAGCCTGTTCGTATCGCTAAAACATAAGCTGACCAAGAATGGATGAATCTCGAAATCAAACAACTAATCCGCAAATGCCAACGATTGCACCATAAAAGTAAATAAATTATTGACTGAAACAAATTTTAAATATGTCAAAGAAACGTTATATCTCGGCAAACTTTTATGAGTTTGTTAATAGCTTGACTCCTAATTGTTTCATTCATTAAGAAGCTTTTGCGATAATCATTTTTATCTAGATGAATCCGGTAATTAGGAATCTCTGGATTTTTACAGTAACTTTTTTTAAGAATTGTTTACTACCTGTACGTGACATCAAGTTTAATTACTTTCAAATTTGAAAGATACTTTTATATGGTGAAAATTTGAAAAAATAAAAATATTTGGAGTTGTCTAAAATATTAATTCCGTGATATAAATTAAAAAATAATGAATAAATAAATAAAAAAAATTAATTTTAACTTTCTAAAAAAAAATTATATCAGCAGGAATCTGAAATTTTAAGACAATGCTACATTCCAAAGTTGGATTATTAAATTTTTTGTGAATTCTTGAAGAATAATGTTTTTTTTTTCAGACAGTTTGCAATTGGTTTGAAATTTTATTATCAATTCAATTTATTTATTCAAAATTAACTTATGTTAAATAATTATTAAGTTATTTGATATTTTAAGATATGAAGCTAATTTTTATCTCTATTCTTGAAACACTCTAAAAACTCATTATTATTCCTATTACATTATAATTGACGAATTTTAAAATCTCGTGAATAAAACAGTTTTTGAATTAAAAACAATGTAGTCATAGTATTATTAAATTATAATAATAATTATGAGCTTATAGAGGTTTGCAAAATTGATATAAAAATTATCATTAAATATCATTAGACTTCTAACTAATAAGTGTTAAACATAAGTTAATTTTCAAATAAAATAAGTTGCATTGAAAGTAAAATTTTAAACTTTTATTTGATTTGATTTCAAACCAATTGGAAACTATCAGAGAAAACATATTTAGTGAAAAAAAGCACATATGGGGAGCACGGGATCAAAATCCAAGTCAGCACGTGATGTTTTAGTAGGTGATGATATAGTACGTGAAATACGATACGTTTACAGTGACGTCTCGAAAAAAAATCTATCAAGTAATGACGGAAAAAAAAGAAATGAAAGAAAAGAGTAAAGAGATTTCTAAAATCAGTTAATATTAAAACAGAAATAAATTTTTTCAAACCTTCAACCAATATATAAAAGTCATTTTTTATTATTCTATTATGAGATAAATTAATTTAATAATAAAATTTTTAGTTTAAAAATTATTTAATTCTTTAGAAGCGTATCCAGAAAGAATATATGATTTAATATTACATTTATTAATTAAATTTTAAAATTTATGTATTTTTTAAAAATAATTTTTTTTTAATTGTTTAAAAAAAAATTATTAAAAGCATTATAGCATGGGCGAGATGTACTTTAGTTTATGGTCCAAAGACTTGTTTTAACTTGTAATGCAGCATATTCGAAAGAGGGAATACGGTATTAGGAGAAAGATAATCACTATAAAATGTCCTACAGTATTTTTTTTTAAATAAAATCCCATTTTAGAATAAATACTAGAATTATTTTTGTCTAAAATTATGGTAAATTTTAATTAAAAAGAGAAAAAATACGGAAATATTTTGTTATTTTGAAATTTTGTATTTAACACTAGAAGCACCAAGCATTTTTTCAGGTTTTTTTAATTCATAAATATTTTATAAAAAAACTTAAATAATTTAATAAAGTAATATCATTTTTTAAAGAAAATTTAAAAATCTACATAATTCATAAAAGATATATTTATTTGAAAAATCCATTCAAAAGATATGAGGATTTAAAATTTTTTGAAACGAGTCAAAATGACTCGTTTGGTGCTTCTAGTGTTAAAAAAGTTTGACAATGAAAGTAATTAATTATTTTTTGAATGCTTAGGCTAAAGTACAAATGGAACAAAAAATACAAATGGAATAAATATTTTTATTTTGATTGGTAATATGCCAGCGTTTGATAAGCGTCATTATTAAACCTCCTTTCGAGTTCACATCTCAAAAAATTTGTAAACTCTTTATTTTAACTTTTTTTAAAAAAAAGCTGTTGATTTAATCATTTTACATTTATATATAGAAAATTTACTTATTGATTCATTATTAATAACCGTTTCAAAACTTTTCCTTCATTGTAGAGAAAATTCATTAGTGCTTGAACTTAACAGGCCGTTAATTTCTTGTAATTTACCAGTGTAATTTACAAAAAAAAGAATGTAAAAATAAAGAGTGTAACTCAATAATAAAAGTCTATGCATAAACTTTGATAATAAAAATCTTAAATAAAAAATTAAATTTTTAAGTTTGAAAAAATTTTAAAAATTCTTACAATGGTATTTTTAAGGCAAAATGAAAATAATTTTACATTTTTACATTTTCATATTTTTAGATTTTTTGTGCAGTTTTTCAGAAAATTTTTAATTTTTATTTTGTTCACCAAATAATTAGAGAAAGTTTTTTAAATTTTCTGAAAAACTGCACAAAAAATCCAAAATCATGAAAATATAAAAATGTAAAATTATTTTCATTTTGCCATTTTTAATAATTTTACTTTTTTTTAGGAACTTTGAATATTTTTGAGCTTTGAATCGTTGCATTAACAATAAGATGTTTTTTTTCACGTTCATGCACAAAAGATATTCTTGTTCCTTGTAAAAGCTAAAAGTAAATTTTTGAAAATTTAAATAAAAAACCATTTGATTTAAAAAAAACTTCATGCTTCTCGAGTTGTTCCAGAATTTTAATAATATCAACACTATCTGGCACCTGATTTAAGAAATGAAACGGATGTTTTTCGTTTTTTATTTCGAATATGATGGCAATTATTTCTAAATCATCTTCTTTTTTAACTTTTTTGCTAACTTTCTCTTCATGTTCGGAATCACTTGTTGTAATAAGTTCATCCTCAGTTTTTGTTTTTTTTTGATTTTTTTTTCATTATTTGGTTTTGGCTTAGGAACCATTTAACTATTTTATTAGTTAAATGGTATTACTATTATTTTAATACTTAAGAAAATAAATAAAAAAATAAATTTCAACAGTTTTATATAGCTAAATTAGTTATGGCTCCATTCAAAAGTCTTTGTGAAGCTCGTGAAAAAAATAAAGAAAGCAAAAGAAAAAGATTTAAAAAGCAAATTTTTTATTTGAATAAAAAAAAATTAT
>PJRA01000549.1:1145374-1161322 GCA_016987375.1 Brachionus koreanus | reverse complement strand
TATAGTAAATTTACGTAAAAAACCGGAAATTTACTAAATTTTACTTTGGTAATTTTACGTAAAAAATAGTAAAATACAGATATCGTAACACCACTGTATTTCAAAACTTTTAAAATTAAAATTATATTCTTAATTTTGTTGAGCCTTATGTTTTATTTAGATTATTCAAATATGGTCACGATATAATATTAGGAATGGTATAATTAAAGTCAAACTCTATCCATAATTAAATATTTAATCAGTAACTTCAATCACAAGTCTGCTGTCACTGAATTGATATTAACACTCAAAGACCGGATGAATTTCTTGATCCTTTTATTTGAATCTTATTTATACTTTTTTTCAATGAAAATAAAATTATTTTATAAAATAAAATAAAATAATTTTATAATGTTTTTGATTTAAGATATGATTGAAAAAAAAATTTTAAAAAATTATTAAATTTATTGAATAAAAAACAAATAAAGGAATTTACAAAAGGGGTTCAAAAGACCCCTCCGGTTTTTGAGTGTTAAGATTATTGACTTATTTTACTGTGGTTTATTGGAACGCATAAAATGAGAAAAATTTGACAACAGACTTTGTCCAAATAACTTAATGAAAGATTTTATCTATTTCTGCTTTAAAAAATCGCTAGTTTGAGCTTCCACTGCATCCACTCCCAACTTATTCCATCCATTGACTACACGGTTTGTAAATAAGTGGTATCGTTGGACACAATTTTTAATTATTTCTCTTTTAATTTTGCATGGATGGCCACTTGTATTTCTGCTTAAAAAAATTAGTAGAGATTGCCATTTGTGATCAATTTTTTTCTTTTAACTTTAAACATTTGAACTAAACCACCTCTCATTCGCCTTTCGGCTAAATTCGTGAGATTTAGAATATTTAGTAATTTTACAAACTATTGAAAATTAATAAGAAATCAATAAAATATAAAATATTTTTTTAAGAAAACAATGCATAGTCATCCAAAAATTTATAAATTAGTCGATGATATGCGTACTGAAAATGCTGCAAGTAATCATAAAATCTTTAGATGGCATGATTTCAAAAAGAAAGGCTAAATTTAAAAATAATGATAATGAAATTAAGAGTATTCTAAATAATTCAGAGTTAGAAACTCCCATTGAAAAACTTAAATTTTTATGTAAATATATTTATTAAGAGTAAACAACTATTGTATTCTATTAATATTTGAAACTTATAAAACATTTTTAATATATCATTAATAATATATTAATCAACAGTACTTAATTGTATTCAATTAATATTTGAAACTTTTTAAATAAACTTTTTTTCTCATTTTAGATTTTAACAAGTGTTTTTACTTTTTGCTATCAATTTTTAATAAATATAATTTTGCTAATTCGTAAAGATCCCGACTTTCTGGGGTGAAGAATGTTATTGACGTTGTTGATGGATATTTTAGCTTACGGTCGAGAAGTCCAGGAACACAACAAAAGGAATGGAATTTTCAAAAGATGGCAACAAATTGACTAAAAGCAAGGTAAAAGTGCTGGTTAAAGCAGGTATTCCACAAAATGCGAGTGAGGTACATAGTCTTCTAGGCTAAGTATTTATTCTTTCAAATTGATTAGAAATCATGCTGACATAGTTGAGACTTTAAGGAACCTAATAAGAGAGAATATCCTATGGAAATGGGGAAAAGAAGAAGAAAAGGTTTTGGAAAAGTTAAAGAATTCTATCGTTAACTATGTTTTGGCTTTTTTCAATCCTGAGTGGGAAATCAAATTAATCGTCGGTGCTAGTCCAATTGGACTTGAAAAAAAATAAGAATCAAAAAAGTATGAATAATTTTTGTATATTTTTTTAAAAAAATTTTTTTAACACAAAATCTTTTTTGATTAAAAAAATAACTGAAGTTAAAGGGTTATTTTTTTTGTATTTTTAAAATTTCAATTAAAAATATTTCAATTTAACAAATATAGCTCATATACTAGTTGGTCGTATTTTTAAGGAGATATAAAATTTGAGACCGTAAAAAAGAATCCCAACACTAATATTTAATGTCTTGGCACCTATTTTGAACCAATTTAAAAACTTAACTTATTATTTCAATTGTTTTTTCTCCAGTACAACCATTGTAAAAATAAAAGTATTAAGGAAACTTTTAGAATATCTTATTCACCAAAAAAATAATGATGTTTATATAAAGATATATTATTAATATTTGTCTATTTTAATTACTATTTGTGGCTGATTTGTTAGAACTAAACAGTTGAAACGTTGATATTTCTAGTAAAAAAATATTTTAAATAACCAAAAAAATATTAATATAAATTTTTAGCGTTTTCTTTACATTAATCCAGCGAATTTAATTTATAATTCACTAGGTGATTCAAGAATGAGAAAAAGATGAAAATGTTAATTTTTCATGATTGGACCATTTCTAAATATTTTGAAAAAGTATGGTGAGAATTTTACGCTTTTAATCCAAAAATAATTTCATGCATAAAAAATGAGATGAAGTATCCATGAAGACATCGCTTTTAACTTGACTGCGTTAAAAATTTTTTTGTTTCATGATCCCGGGCTTAAAAAAAAGTTAAACAAAAATATAGACTAAAGTATATGCTATGACAGAAGATAAAACACTCAATTAAAACGAAGTTTAAGACATTTGAAATAGCAACTTAGTAGACCAGTAAGTCAAAATTATTACAAGACATAACAAAGAGGTCAAAATTTTAATTATCAATCTAATCTATTTACCCATATGCATTAAATTTTTTAAAATTTAATTGATGAAGCGATTGAAAATGTCGCTAAAATCCTCAATTAAAAAATTCTTTTACTAAACCTAGTATGACATCTATCAAAGTTTAGGTTTAAATAGTGGAATAAGTTTCAAAATTAATTACCAGTAAAAAGTCCTTGTTGAAATTTTTGCTAATTCATCTATCGATGACATAATTTATTTGACTGCTCTATTTTAAACTCATTTATTATGCAATTAAGACTTTGGATCTAAAAAACAAAAAAGAAATTAATTTCCTTATCCTTGTTTTAATGTATTGAAAATTTTGTAACTAATGAGTTAAAAGGTGAATTTTTTAAATTTATTATAATTAAATTAAAATTCTTTTGATGAAGAATTTTAAGATGATATTTAAATTCATTTAAACTAGAAAATTAAGAGACTAAGTAAAAAAATTGCAATAAATCAAATTTAAAATTACTTAGGACAATAGAATTTTAATTTAATTGAAAAAAAATTAGCATCAAAAACTAAAAAACATCTTAATATCAAAAAAAAAAATGAAATTAAAGTTTAATGTAAAACTTTTTCTAAAGAGCAATTTTTTTATTAGATTATTTTAAATTTTTATTGAAACTAAAATCTAAATATTTTAAACGGGAAAATAATTTCCCAACATAAAAAAATCTTGCTTAAATAAGTTACAATCATTTTTGGCTTTGCAACTTGAAAATTACTTGTTCTGAGTTTTCTAATACACGCAGACTTAGTTGAAATAAGCATTCTCATACATTATTCAGTAAATTTTAAGACTAGAAATTTTACTACAAATTCTGCTTGCTTTCCACATTTTCCCAATTTAATTTTGGCTAACGTGTTCGAATTTTTTAGAAAAAATGAATTTATTTTTTTACATAAGTCTAATCATTTTTATTTCAAACGTAAATGCCCACTTGCATGTAAATGAAGAAAATTCGGAATGGAGAATAAATCTAAGAGCCGAATTGGAATCCAAAATTCAAAACTTTTTTACAAATTTTTCCAAACATCATCAAAAAATCACGTTTGATCAGTTAAAACCGTTCATAGACTCTCTCGGCTTGGATATTCAGAGCACAGTTAAAATTGAAATAATCGATCAGAATCATGACCATGATCACGCGGACAGCCATGACCATGAGCACGACCACAGTCACCAAGAAACTCCAAACATTAACCTAGATTGCCTCAGAACAAAACTTGATGAGATGCTCAATTTTGTAAAATCAAAAGATGAAAACAAAACATTGATTGACCCAGGCCGCTTTCTTAACAGCGGCCCCTATTTTGCTCACGGACTCACATATTGTTTTTCAAGAAAAAATACTCATAATATAAATTATACAAGTAAAAGAAATTTCTTTTAAATAATAATAATTTAATGGGAAGTTAAATTTAGGCTTTGTTTCGGCTTTTGTATCAGCATTAGTAATAACCGTAATTGGTATTTTGTGTTATTTAGTAGTACCGTCCATTGAATCCGAAAAATTCAAGTATTTTTTTCAATTTTTAGTAGCATTAGCAGTCGGAACCCTTTCAGGAGATAGCTTATTGCATTTAATTCCACATGCATTCATCGATCATCTACCAGGCCAGACAGAACACATTCACGATGGAACCGATGTTTACAAAGGACTGGCCGCAGTTGGTGGAATTTATTTATTCTTTTTAATTGAAAAAGTAATGATGATCCGAAGAGCTAGAAAAGAAAAAAAAGTAAATAAAAATCTGTAAATTTTTTTTTTCAATTTTGTTTATTCTTTGTAAGCATAAAGAATTAGAAATGACCCGCGATGACAAAATACACGTGGAAATTTCTGATGAAAGAACTGAGCCAGATCAATCTTACTATATGCTTCATGCAAATAAAGATTTGAAATATATTGCTCAATATTTACCCAACAATCCGTGTAATGTTGACATTGAGCACCACGATTCTGAGACTGAAGTTAAACACTTTCATAAGCATGGACAAAATGCTGAAATATGTAACATGGCAACAGCATCATCTCAAGGATCAAACTACAGTAGTGAAGCAGAGAGTAAATTAATTCCCTTGGAAACAAATCCGAATTGCTTATGTAATCCTGAAGTAGGCTATTCTTTAAAAAAATCTCATGGCCATGGACACTCACACAAGCATCATATATACAAATCACAAAGAGAAAAGGCTCATCATGACCACCATAAAAAACACGAAAAAGAGCTGACTGACATCAAATTAATTGCATGGATGGTTCTAATGGGAGATGGTTTGCACAATTTTGCCGACGGCTTGGCCATTGGCGTCTCATTTGGTTCCAGTTTAACCACTGGGTTTGGCACAGCTATTGCTGTTTTATGTCATGAGCTTCCACATGAAATAGGCGACTTTGCCGTTCTAAGACGTGCAGGTGTATCGTTGAAAAAAGCCCTTTTTTTCAATGCCATTAGCGGAATACTTTGCATGTTTGGAGTTCTAGTTGGACTTTTGATAGGTGGCTTTGTTTTGTTTACTAATATGTCTTACATGTTTATTGCTGGAACTTTTCTTTACATTTCATTGGTCGATATGGTTAGCCCCTTTTTTTTTGTAGAGGATATTGCTACTAATTTTTTGTTTTACACAGATACCTGAGCTATCCGAAAACAAAGAAGACGACAGTATCGTAAATTTTTTGATTCAAAGTTTTGGAATATTAATTGGAGTCGGTAATTTCTTTGCAACTAGTTTATTTTCTATCTTATTTAAATTATTTTTACCAAGGCATAATGGCATTAATTGCTATTTTTGAAAGCGATATTCAACACATATTTGACAATTGACAAAATTAAACTACATTTCAATATAATTCGAATTAAAATTTGTTTTTTAAAAAAAATTTATTTTTTTCCAAGGGTTCGATTTAAAGGAGATAAACATTTTTTATCAATGATTGAAATAAATTTATTATAAAATACTATTTTATTTTTTTATTAAAAAAAAATTTATTTAGCAATTATATGTTTTAAATATCTAATAGTCGTTGGGTCTTCTATTGTAATTAGGTGGCTTGATTCCTTTGGCATGCATGTACCTTCATTTAAATTATTAGGTTTAGCTTTAAATTCAAACAGAAGCTTTACTCCATAAATTCTGTACAATATGTAAGAATTTCTTCCGTTTTAGTTTTTTTGTTTGCTGAATTGGAACGTGATCTCTTTGATCTAAAAATAATAAATTAAAATAAATAATGATATCTTTCAAATATACTTGAAAGAATTTGTGTCTGGGTAAACTATGTCATCTCTAAATTAAAAAAAATTTCTAAAAATATTTTAAAAATTTGAAAAAAAAAACTTTAAATTGGCGCTGTTTTCTGATGACAAATTATCGAGCTCGTTTGAACTATCATTTGCTTTTTGGACACTAAGTGCTCTTATCTGATGAGTCAGCACTGCCAAAACAATTGAATAGAATATTGCGATTTTTAAAATTCGATTCATGATTGAATTGTTGCAAAAAACAATTTGAATTTATATAAAAAAATTTGAAAAATTTAGAGCCTTTTTTCCAAAATGTCTCTTAGGAACTAATTAATTTGTTTAATTATTAAAACCCAAGGAGATCTTTTTAAAATTAAAAATTGCTATTAAAATTAAAATTTTATTTTCATAAAAATAAATAAACAACAAGAATATACTGAATAATAAAGTATATATTAATTTAATTGAAAATCTCAGCGTTAGTTCGAATGATCGGGCATAACATCGTTAAAATGAAAAGACAAGACTGATGAGCTTTAATAACGAAGATTGTCTGGATCACAGGTATACATGCTTTTTACTCGTCTCTTCGACTAGTATTAAAATTGAAAAAAAATTTTAATTCTAAAAAAAAAATCACCCATCTTTTTTTTTTGTTAATTTTTTTTTACAAAATTTAAATCAAATAGAAACTCTGGTTCGGGCGAAAATTTGATTTTAATTAAGTACTAAAAATTTCTATATTTCAACAAGTATCTCCCAGTATCTTGCAATTAAGTAACTATTCAAATTAACTAATTTATTGATGAAATTTTATTTTTGTTTGAAAATATTAACAATATTCTCTTCAAACACCGCAATAGCAAACATGATACCTTTAAAAAAAAATTCAAAAAAAAATATTTTCTTTCTGCATTCAACTTACCAACTCCAAAAAGAATTCCAAAACTTTGAATAAAAAAATTTGAAATGCTATCATCCTCTTTGTTTTCGGATAGTTCGGGTATCTAAAGAAGATAGAGTAAAAGCTTTATTAATATCATTCAGTTAAGAAAACTAACCATATCAACTAGTGAAATGTAAAGAAAAGTTCCAGCAATAAATAAAAATGACCAATTTTTGAAGAAATCAAAGCCACCTATCAAAAGTCCAACTAGAACTCCAAACATGCAAAGTATTCCGCTAATGGCATTGAAAAAAAGGGCTTTTTTCAACGATACACCTGCACGTCTTAGAACGGCAAAGTCGCCTATTTCATGTGGAAGCTCATGACATAAAACAGCAATAGCTGTGCCAAACCCAGTGGTTAAACTGGAACCAAATGAGACGCCAATGGCCAAGCCGTCGGCAAAATTGTGCAAACCATCTCCCATTAGAACCATCCATGCAATTAATTTGATGTCAGTCAGCTCTTTTTCGTGTTTTTTATGGTGGTCATGATGAGCCTTTTCTCTTTGTGATTTGTATATATGATGCTTGTGTGAGTGTCCATGGCTATGTTTATGACCATGCGAATGACTGTGTTTTAAACTCTTTTCTTGACCGGGCAAATTTTCACAATTTTTTGATTCGTAACGGTGTTTGTGCAAATGTTGTCTTTCGTTTTCTGAATCGTGATGATCAATGTTTACATCGCATGGATTATTAGGCAAATATTGTGATATATATTTTAAATCTTTGTTTGCATGTATTACCAGACATGCTGGATCATTTGAATTATCGAAATTGATTGTGTAAGAATTGGGATTTTCATTTGTTGTTCCAAATAAAGGCTCGACAAGAGTTTTGTCGTCATCTTTTTCTCTCAAATTTTCAGTAACTCCTCCAGCTCCGTCTGGCGAAACAATTTGACCAAAAACTTTGACACTGTCCCTAATTTTGTCTGAATTAATAGTCTTATCTGAATTTGCATCTAATTCATTCTTTCTATGCTGGTTTGTAAAAAAAAGTTTCAATAAATGTTGGAAATAAAATGGAAGATACCCTTTTTTCTTTACGAGCACGTCTTATTTGCATTACTCGCTCAATTAAGAAAAAAACATAGATTCCTAACACTGCTCCAAGACCTTTGTAAACGCCTTCCGAATGATCATGATTGTCTTTTGAATCGTGATCATGTCCCATAAAAGCCTTGAATTCATTAATAAAAATTAGCTCATTTTAAATTAATTTGAAATAAATTTTTCAATGAAAAGTAAAAAACTCTTCAAAATGTTTATTTTATTTAATATTATTTGTTTTCTTATTTATTTTATAACAACAGACTTGCTTATAAGTCACAATTTTAAATCAAATTCACTGACTTTACTTGAATTAAGACTTGTGATTTAAAAACAGTCATAAAGTCAAGTCATTTGACTTGACTTTAAAAAGACTTTAAAACAACTTTTTTTTGAGTTTTCTACAAGATAAAACTTTTAAAAAAAAGAAAAAAAAAATTTTAATTTTATCGAATAATTTAATCTTATTAATTTTGACATTAAATTTTTAAATCAAAATTTCAACTTAAATAAAAATGTAATTAATACTGACTTTTTTTTGAAAAATAAAATTTAAAGTCAAGTCAGTGACTTGACTTTGAAAAGACTTTAAAATGACTTTTTTTTTTTGACTTTTGCACAAGTCTGTTTAAAAACAAATCTGTTTAACAGTTATGCTATTTATTTAATTTATTTTAGTATTATTTTCAAAGAGAAATTTTATTTTCTTTTAAAAAGAAATGAAAAATTTTGTGTTTTTTTAGTTAGACTTGGTAGACATAGTACAAGAGTTCAAGAGATAGCATTAATAGTTTAGACATTAACGCTAGAATAATACTGGAAGGATCAAAATCTGGTCGAATGATCGATAATAGAAAAACATCGACTTGATTTCGGAATTTCATGGCTATGAATAGTCAAAAGAGAACTAAAAGTGATGAAACCCAAATGGAGCAGAGCAGAAATTCCAGTCAAAGACAGGTTCGAATCTAGAGGACTTTTGAATGCTACACATGGAGTTAAAGTTATAAATAAATTATTCTTTTTCAGAAAATTTAATTTCTAGAAAAAAATTTAAAGTGAAATATTTAAAAAATAAATCATGTTGTCAACGGACCGTTCCACCAGGCCTAATATACAAATATTTTTATCAAATAAATGATTTTATATGTAGATTAAAACCTTTTTAGCAAGATAACCGTGTTAGGCAGGACTAAATAGGCCGACTAAAATTGATTCCTGGTCATTTTGATGACCGTGAGTGAAAATGACTCTTAATTTTATTCAATTTTGATATCAAATTTAAGTTAACGAAAAATTTCCACTCACAGTCATCAAAACGGCAAACACCAAGTTTTGTCGGGCCGCTAATGGTGCCAAACACCATTAGATACCTGTAACTTAAAAATATAAAATTTCTCTTTCAAATATCAAAACCATTTACAAAGTTAAAAAGTCATTAAGAATTTTGAATCTATCTAATAAAAAAAATTTACTTATTTAAATAAAGACTTTTTAATTAAAAATATTTGAAAAAATTACATGTGGTATTAGGTGAAGCAGACTATCGCCAGAAAGTGTTCCGACAGCCAAAGCTACCAAAAACTGAAACAAGTTGTTGAAACAGTATGTGTTTATTGATGGAACCACTAGATAGCATAAAAGTCCAATAACACTGATCAAAAACGCTGATAAAAACGCATAAATCCAATCTTGATAAAAATTATCAAAAAAAATATTTTCCAAAGATTTATGTTTCTTGAAAAAATTAAAAATCTATTCATCAACTTACTTTCTTGTTTGTCTACATCAAAAGCGGAATATTTTTTCAAAGCAGTTAGATTGGTAGTGTTACAAAAGCAATAATCAATATCTGCCATAATCACACCAGTTAGCTTATAAAAATTATTTTTGTCCAATATTTGATTTGGCATTTTGCTCAAACTGATTTTTTTTATTTCATTGAATTTTTCGATTAAACATTGGATTTTTTCATCATGTTTATGATCATCATGGCTATGGTCATGCTCATGTTCGTGATCATGTTCATCGTGGTAATGATTTTCATCTAGATCATGAAATAACACATGCTTATTCTGATCATTGCTGAGCAATTCAATTAAATGATTTAGAAAGTTGTTCATCTGGGTGGCGTTCATTGACTTGCGATCAGTGGAATACTTTCCGAATAAACTGTCTATTTTGGAGAAAAAAAGTGAACTAAGGTCTCCGTCTTTTTGGCTTGGTACGAACTCATTTTGTTCACTCAGAACCATTGAACTCACTAGAAACAAACAGATACAGATTAACAAATAGATTCGGATCATTTTGGCTCTTTGTTTTTATAAATTAATGCTCATCTAAAATGGGAAAATGGGAAAATTTAATTTAAAATTGATTGAAAATTAAAGGAAAATTTAAGGAATAAATTATTTTTATTTGTATTTTTTGAATAAAATTTAGAAATTGAAAAAACTCGTGTTTTAAATTTGTACACCAACTCGTTATAAAATATTTGCGTTTATACTATAAAAATAAATGCAAATATTGAAAATCTTTTCTATTTGAATTTCTTGAACGAATTATTAAAATTTTATAGAAAATCCAACATAATTTTTAGTTCGTTTTTTTTTTTCAAATGAGTTGTGAAATACATAATCCTAATGGTTCTAAGCAATTCACATTTCACAAGCTAATGTGAATAGCGTTTATTAATAAGATTGCATAACTTAAGATAATTTCTTATCTCACTTATTATCACAAAATTTACAATAAATTTATCTTATCTTAGCTATTTAAGCTTTATTGGATTCAGTTTAAATACAAAATTGAACAACAAATTTAAAATTTATGCCAATTTTGAAATTAAAAAAGTAAGACTTTCTAAAAAAATTGAACTTTAGTTGGAAAATTTACGGGCTAAAAAAACATTCCAAATCCAAGTTGTGTAATTTTCTATCTTGATTATTTATATAGTATCTATCTAAAACTAAATTTGCCACTCATTAGGTATATAACGCTCTTTAAATTTATAATTAAAAAAAAAAAAATTTTTTTGATGATAAATGAGAAAATGAGAAAATTTCTGATTAAAAAAACGTTTTGCTTAAAAAAAAAATCATAATATATTTCACTTTTTCTGTTCTTCCATAAGTAGGTATTATGTTTGTAAACAGAAAATAACATTTTAACCGATCTCATATTTTTTAAATAAAAATCAAAATGTATGAAAAAAATTAAAAAAAAAAAACAAAAAAAAAAGCATTGCGTAGTATAAATCAAATTTAATTTATTTATAATTGAATATTTAGAATTTATTTTAAAAAAAAGCCAGGCCAATTTTAGTTTTATTTCAAAATTAGATTTACAATTGATTTTCGTTTGTCATCATTTTACAATTTGGAAAAAAAAAATTTATAATTTAAGAAAAATTAGATGTGGCTTGAAATCTAAATGAATATCAGGCTTTTTTTGCCTGAAGTTGCAAAAATCATTTTTATATTAAAAAGTAAAATTTGAAATAAGAATTTTTATTTTATTTGATTAAAAATTTTACATTTATAATAATTTATTAAAATAAAATAGATAAAATTTTTGTAATTTAATTTCTGATACCTTCGATAAAGCCTAAGCCCATTCTGATCAATCAAACTAGCACTATCTTCCTAGTTCAAAGCAACTCTTTTTTCAATTTAATTGCTTTATCTTTAGCGTGATCTTTAAATTTTTACTTAAGACTATTTCAACGATAAAATGTTTTATCTTAATTATAAAACTGACTTTAAAATAATAGAGAGAAAACGAGAGATAGAGATAAAAATAGATAAAAATTTATATTTCAAAACAAAAAAAAAATTATCATAAAAAAGACACTTTATTAAAATGAACAAATTTTTAATCCCAAACTTAGTGCTGATCTTGCTGGCAAAATGGTCGAGCCAAAGCGATTCCGACATAGACTCGATAATTCTTAAATATTCCTCAAACAAAAAATTTCAAATGGACACTTTTTATGAAAATTTCAAACAAATGCTTAACAAAACTAATTCGTTTGAGTGCTTCGAGTCAAAGAGTAAAATCATAAAATCAAGTCAAATTTTAGACAAAAGAGATTTTTTAGTCATTAGTTCCATATTGATTTCTAAATTGGATCAATGCTATAACAAAAATTTTAGTCTAAAAGAAACAAATGTTACAAACGAAATTCAAAATAAAACAAACTTTTTAGACACTTTTCTTAGAAGTGAATTTTATAAGCTCAAATCGGTAAAAAAACAGGGTAAGTCTACATAGAAAAAAAAACATTTAAATTAATTAAAAATTATTTTTTATAGCTTTATTTTATTCATTTGTTTCAGTTTTATCAATTAGTTTAATCGGAGTTTTGTGCATCATTGTTGTGCCAGTGCTGAATAATTTTTGTTTTAACTATCTTTTTCAATTTTTAACTGCACTGGCGCTAGGAACATTGACCGGCGATGCTCTCCTTCATCTAGTTCCTCACGCTTTCATGACAAACGAACCAAACAATCATCTAATACTCCATAAAGAAAATATATCCAAAGGATTAGCTATAGTTATGGGGCTATATATTTTTTTCTTAGCTGAGAATTTAATGAAGTTTTATCAATTTCGAAAAGAAAAAGTAGATAATTTAGAAAAATGAAGAAATATATTTATTTAGATTCACATAAATTGTTTTAGATTCGAGAACGAAAAGAATTAAAGAAAAACCTAGCAGAAAATGAAAGAATAAATAAGCATGAATTAGATCTATTGATTGAAAATCCGAAAAAGTTTCATGAGCACTCTAAAAACTCGGCTTGTAATAAATCAGAGTCTGAATCTAGCTTTTATGACAATGGAATAGAACTAAGCAAAGCTTCCTACCCTAAAAATGTATTTTGATTTTTTTTAGATATTTTGATATATTTGAATATTAGATGAATTTTAAAAATGAATTGAATAATATAATGTAAAGGTTCTTTGCTTACAAAATTAAATTTGAAAGAGATTTTGGTGTCACTATACAGAATCACATGAAATGGGACATTTATCTATTTAAATTGAATAATTCACAGAGCTACTTTTATACTGACTAAACTTTATTCACCAAAATTTGGCTTATTTATAATTAATTACTTTTTTGGATCATAAAAAAGTAAATTTTTTAAACAAGAAAATTTAAGCTTAGAATTAGCTAAACAAGTTGGCAGATTTTAAAAATTGGCAAAATGAAAATAATTTTACATTTTTAGATTTTTTGTGCAATATTTCAGAAAATTTTTAACTTTATTTTTGTTTACCAAATAATTTGAGAGAGATTTTTTAATTTTCTGAAAACTGCACAAAAAATCTTAAAATATGAAAATGTAAAAATGTAAAATTATTTTCATTCTGCCTTAAAAATTATATTTGAGCTAAAAATTTTAAAAAGGATATCACGCCAAGATAAAAAATTAAATATTTAATATAAAAATTAGAAATCACAAAAAATTTAGTAAGCATGATCATTTTGTACGCGGCAATGGTCCACAGTCCACATAGTTTTAAAGTTTTATTTTAAAAAAATTAATTTAAAAATTTGATTAATTAAAAGTTGTGTTATTGCGAATTTTTTTTAAGGCTTAAGTATTTGGAAGTTTATGTAAGAGTTCTGAAAAATCCTGTAAGTGTGCTGGTTAGACAGACCCCTTTAAATCCCAGTGAGATTTTGAGACTTAACTGACATTTTTGAGTGGTGAAAAAAATCTTAAAATTTTTGGTTTTTTTGAAAATTTTTTTAAATTATATTCTAAAAGTCAATGTAAAATAAGTATTCTTTAAGAAAATTCAAATTTTTTTTAATGATTAAATTAAACCTCTCAAACAACGTTTTAATTTCATGATGCAGACCTGAATCAAACACAGTTTTAGCATTTAAATATTGTGTTGAGTCATAAAATTTTGCATTTTTTAAAAGGTTAGATATTTTTGTTTTTAGCATCTTTGTAAATATAAAACTTCAGGTAAAAAAAAATTTGAATTTTTGATACTGTTACGTCATTATTCAGGAAAAAAGGTCTATTAGCAGCAAAAGTAACTCGTATGAAATATGTCTAGTGGAAGGTAAAATGTGCTAAGAAGGATAAAAGAGTTATGTATATGAACCATTAGATTCTTTGGTCAAGCGAAAGCAAGGATTGTTTTTTCAACGATAACACTTGACCTCATACAGCTAGGAAAACAATGGAGAAAGTAGAAGAGCTAGAAGTGATCGAACTTCTTCTTAATTCAACATATAGCCGAGATCATTCTCCTTCTGATTATCATTTTTTCTGTTCAATGACTCATTTTTTAGAGAATGGTATTTTTCTAAACCAAGACCAAGTTGAAGAAGAGATTCGTGAGATTTTTGGCCTAAATAGCAGTGAATGATACAAGAAAAGAATCGAACTACTTGCAGATAGATGCTTAAAACTTTAGAAGATAAATATATTTTGAAGATTAGCTACTTATTAACTTTTTTATTAATGAATAAAAAAAGTTTAAAAAAAATGCATAATCTTTTGACTCACCCTAGTACATATGCAAGCAAATAAATCATTAATAATTTAAATTTTTGGAAAAAGATTAAATTTGAAATAAGATTCAAGCCTATTTCTAATATAAATTTAAATCTAATTGAAAAGGAATTAATCAATTCGAAAAAAGGAAAACATGTTCACTCTCATTCTCACACGGCAACCAAGTCTTCTATTATGATGATAATATTGGGAGACATTTTACACAATTTTAGTGATGGCCTAGCTATTGGTGTATCGTTTTCTTCTAGCATAACTACTGGAATCGGGACTTCGCTAGCAATTTTTTTCCATGAGCTACCTCACGAAATTGGCGACTTTGCCGTTTTGCGTAAAAATGGATATTCAATGAGGAAAGCCCTGTTTATTAATATTCTATCAAGTGTTTTGTGTTTTTTGGGAGTCTTTATTGGCTTGGCGTTGGGAAGTATTGAAAAATTTTCTAACTGGAGCTTTCTATTCATTGCTGGATCATTTATTTATATATCACTAGTTGATTTAGTATGCTTCATCATTTTAATTTTAATAAATTTGTCTTATTATTTTTCTAAAGATTCCGGAACTTAATGAGAGTACTGATAATGGAAATTTCTTGATACTACTGTTGCAAAATCTAGGCATATTGCTCGGATTTGGTGACTATTAGAATTTATTTTAAAATATTTGGCTTTAAAAGCACCTTTTCTAACATGTTAGCTAAAAGCCTTTAAAAAGTCAAATATTTTTGCGTTTTCTAAAATCAATAACTTCAAATTTAAGGTCTAATGCTTACAATTGCAATATTTGAACACGACCTTGTGCGATTATTTGAAAAATAAGCTTTTGATGATGACTCACATTTAAAAAATAAAATAAAATTTAAAACTCAAGTTTTTTTTGTTTACTTGAAGCGAAATTTTAATGAAATTTATTCTAAATAAAATAAAGATAATATCAAAAGTTTGCAGAAGTTTTTATTCATCTCATTCAAACAAATCATATGATTTGATGCTGTAAAACATAGTTAGTAAAAATTTTATAATCATTCTAAATATTGAGAGTAAAATTCAAATTAAACATTACACCATCCTAAATTTCAATTCTAATCTGCCTAACTAGATCGCCAACAAATTATAAAAAATTTCACTAGAAAAATACTTAGTTTTTTCTTTAATGCTTTCATCACATCATCTCTATTCAGAAAATTTATTGTTCCATGCTATCTATCAGGAAAGTAGCAGTGGGGCTCATCTCCTCTTCAATTCTTTTTAAAAATCGAAAATTGGTCAAAATTTTTATCTTTAAGGGCTAAAATCAAATTGTTTTATTGAACTTACTACTTTGGGGTTTATTTTATTTATTTATTTCAGAAAACATCTCATAGGTGATGCTGTAAACATGTGATGGACAGTTTATGTGTCTATTTTTAATAAGTCTGCAT
>PJRA01000549.1:1127692-1144522 GCA_016987375.1 Brachionus koreanus | reverse complement strand
CTATTAGAAATAGTGTTGGAGAGAGAACGCACCCTTGCCTGACTCCTGTACAAACTTTGAAGCTCTCAGAATACACTTTTTCCAGAATCACACTACACTCGAATTTCTCGTAGAAGAGTTTTATCAAGTTAACTATTTTCTGTGGTAAGCCATATGATCTTAGTATGGCCCACAGGGTTTCTCTGTGTATGCTGTCATAGACTTTTTTGAAGTCAATGAAGTTAAGATACAAGGGGCTGTTCCATTCGATACTTTGCTCTATGATGTTCCTAAGTGCAAATATCTGGTCTATGCATCCTCTCCCTCGATAAGTCTGCATTATTCAACGAAAATTAATCTGAAGTCACATGCTTGAAGTCCATTTGAATATTTTAAATTGGATAAAATAAGTAAAATTGAATTAGACTTAAGAGAAACCTTTAGAAGAGCATTTTTACCAAACGAAGATGTACAGAAAGGTTTTGATTTTATCAAAAGTCAAGCTCCCAAATCAGCATATTCATTTTTGTCCTATCTCGAGAATAAATATTTTGGTACTAAAGCCAGATATCCGATTAACTTTTGAAATCTGTTTAAAAGAGTCCAACTAGACTTACCACGCACTAACAACAATATTGAGTCATGGCATTCAAGAATAAGCAAAAATTTAGGTAGAATAATAATACAATTGATAAAATAATAGAATTTTTCAAATTGGAACAAAATAGTATGGAACTGATCTTGTTTGCCTTTTTAGCGGAAAGCAAATCATTAAATGCCAAAGTTTAACAACGCGAGGCAGAAATAAAATTTTTAGTTGATGAGTATAAAAGTTGTCATTTAGCACAGAGTCTAGATGGATTTGCGAGAATAATAACTAAAAAAATATATAAAGTACAAACAAAATTAACTTATTAATTCTTTACTTTATTCAAATATATTTTTCATCAAATTATTCTATGAATTAATTATTCTACGAAAAAAAATTCTATAATTTAGTAGTAGTAGTAGTAGTAGTAGTAAGTTGAACTGCAACTCGGAAAAATATCCGAGCAGAGCTCTAATGAGCTATAGCAGTCGATTCATTTTTCACAATCCAAGCATCTAGTTTCGACTTAAAAATATTCAACGTTTTTGCGCTTACTATTTCTTCCGGCAAATCGTTCCATATGTTTACAACTCTATTTGTGAAAAAATGGAAACGCGATGAACAGTTTTTTATCTGTTCACGACGTAGAGACTTTGAATGCCTTCTTAAATCGTATACTTGACCAATATGACCATAGGTTAACCCTTTTTTAAACTCAACTACCTCAATTTTATTTATTAACTTGAACATTTGGATCAGATCTCCTCTCAATCTTCTCGAGGTTAGGTCTGTCAGGCCGAATTTAGATAAGTGTTTCGAGTAAGTCAGGTTCTTTAAATTTGGAACTAACTTAGTAGCTATTCGTTGCACCTTTTCTAACATATCGATATCTTTTTTTAGGTAAGGGCACCAAGAGGTTATGGCGAATTCTAAGTGAGGTCTGACCATTGAAGTGTACAGAAGTTTAATGTTGTTAACATTGGGATATCTAACCGATTTCTTCAACATACCCAAAATTCTATTAGCTTTAGCTGTAACATAGTTTACTTGTGTGTCCAATTTAAGGTCATTTTTGATATATATTCCGAGATCTCTTTCGCATACTGATTTATTAAGTGGAAATGACTCAATTTTGTACTCATGTTTTGAGTTGTTACGACCAAAATGGACAACTTTACATTTTTCCACATTAAGTTGAGAAGACCAGTCTCGTGACCACTTACATATAGTATCGATGTCCAGTTGTAACTTATAATTGGAGAGAGAATCTACTATGGTGGTAATAATCTTGTTGTCATCAGCGTACGCTTTCGAGTTGTTATGGATACTCTCAAGTAGATCGTTTATGTATATAATGAATAAAATGGGGCCAAGGACTGAACCTTGAGGAACTCCGCTTGTGACTTCAGCCCAATCTGACCTTGCTTCGCCAAGCACGACTTGTTGTGATCGGCCAGTTAGAAATGAACTTATCCAGTTAATTAGCCGCTCACCAAATCCGTAAAATTTAAGTTTAAAGACTAACTTTGGATGTGAAACCTTATCAAAAGCTTTTGCAAAATCGGTATACACCACATCCACGGGGTAGCCATTTGATAAGGCAAGTGTAATCAGGTCCAGAGTCTCAAGTAAATTTGTGCTGCAGGATCTCTGTGGAAGAAAGCCGTGCTGAGCTTTCACGATAAGCCTATTTTCTAGCAAGTGTTTGAGCATGACCTCCTTTATAAGACCTTCCAAGACTTTACAGAGAATACAAGTCAACGAGATCGGTCGATAATTTGAAGGTTGTAATCTGTTTCCACCTTTATGAAGTGGAGTGACGTAAGCCTTTTTCCATATGGTTGGTAATGTACCACTCTCAAAAGACTTGCGAAAAATAACGCATAAAGGAAATGAAAAAGCTTTAGCGCAACTTTTTAAGACTAAACTATTTATCATGTCCGGTCCCATGGTCTTATTTGGGTCCAAATTTTCTAGTTTCTCGGTTATTTATTTAATACTAAACATTTCAACTGGATCGGGATCACATATTTTACTGGTTTTGAAAGAAAATTGCGGAAAATTTGAATTAATATCCTGATTAAAAACTGATTTAAAGTAATCATTTAAGCAATTCGTAATCACTGTGGGATCCGTCGTAATGCTATTTGAGCTCATAATGTTTAGTGCTTTAATAGAATTATTTACGGACATTTTTCCATTAATATAATTATACACGAGCTTTGGATTTCTTTTTGCGTTTATTGCCAAGTTATTTTCATATCTCCGCACAGCCTCTTTAATTGCGATTTGACATTCTTTATTTATGCGCCTATATATAGTTTCTTTTTCGGTTGACCAACCACTTGTCATATATGCTTGCCATGCTGAATACTTTTTACGACTAATTTATCTTAAATTTTTATTTAGCCATGGCTTATGTTTTTTATCGAAACACCTTTTTGGAACAAACATGTCTACAGCCAAACTATAAAATGATCTATATTTCTCAAACATTTTATCCACTGTCAACTCCGACAAAATTTGATCCCACTTTAAACCATTAAAAAATCGTGAAAAAGACTCGAAATCACCCTTTCGGTAATTAAATGATGAAGAAACAAACCTTGAACCTCTTTCATTCATTGATTTAAGCTCATAACTCCAGGTTAGTGAGTGATGACCCCTTTCTAAAGAACCAAGTGGCGGACCATGAGTTATATTATAAATTCGCTCGGGACATTCTGTGATTACTAAATCTAAAATACTTTTTGAGTTATGTCTCGACACTTGGAAAGTTGGATCCCTAACATTTTGTGTGAAAAAGCTGTCATCAAGCGCTTCCAACAAAGAATATTCAAATGACTGATTGTCTAGTGGACAATTATTAAAAGCTCCAGGATTCCACTCAATATTCGGACAATTGAAATCTCCACACAACAAAATTCCAGTGTATTTTGATGGGCTCATTATTTGATTTGATCTTGTAATACTTTCTATTAACTTTTTAGTATTACAGTGCGCTGGCGGCCTGTATACGCAACCTAATAATATAAGCTCACCTGGTGCTTCTAAACCACACCACTTTTGCTCTACATCCACGTCATTTAAGGTAGTGTCCAAAATCTCAAAGGACTTAAGGTTTTGCTTTACAAAAATACAGACACCACCTCCTTTTCGGTCCTTTCTGCAATTACTATACAAATCATAGCCATTTAATGGAGGGCTAAAGGACTCAGACTAATTTGAACGTTCACCAAATTGAATTTTTCTTTTTCTTTGTTGCTGGACTAGTCATGACTTTTTTCGAAATCTTCAAAGTCAAAAACTTGATTGTAAATTAAACTGGATCTCATATATTAGTTAATTAATTAAAAATAATTTTATTAATTAAATTTTATTAATTAAATTTTATTAATTAAAGTTTATTAATTAAAAACGTCAGAAAGGTCAATTCAATATCATAAAATTTTAAAAACTTGTAGAAATGTTTCATTCCAAGTCATCTGCAAGTCGTGACTAGTACTTTTTTTATTTTTTTCAACAAAACCAATCTAAAGTCATGATTTAAGACTTTTAACTTTTAAACAAATCTGGAACAAAAAATTACGCAAAAAAAAAGTTATTTTGTTAGAGATTAAAAATTAATATTGTCAATAAAAAATTCTTAGTTAAAATTTTGCAAAATTTTATTAGAAAAAACCTTTTGGGAGTGGCTTATGTCAATTTTTAACTATTGATTTAAGCATAGATTACTGTGCAAAATGAGATAGACGTAAACAAACAAAAAAAGCAGTTTTTTTCACTCCTTGTGGAGCATTAGGTCATTTCTTTTTGATTTCGACTCAAGTCGATTCCCTTGAGTTTTTTTCTGCTTTCGTAATTTTTTTTACTTTATTATAATTCTTTGACGTTCGGGTAATAAACCCGACGCGCTTGAAATCCGAACTGAATGAGGGCTTGAACCCTCAACTTCCTAATTGATGTCTGGTGTTCGAAACACTACACTACAGGACCGACAATAAAAAGCATTAATCACCAGAAATTCAACTGATCAAATAAACCCAGCTTCAATCTTGAAAATTATAACATAACAGTAAATAAGGTTAAACTTGCTACTTCATAAATTGCAACAAGTTAAGAACAAACTACAAGAATAGCTGTCTCCTGAAAAAAGAAAAAGAGGCCGTCAAGATTTTATTAATTTTCCATTTTTATGAATATGTGGCTATTTTTTTAAGTATTTTTAGTTATTAAAGTAATTTAAAGTCATATTTTTTTTTCAAAGTTGTTTTTTTTTTGCTGATTAAAAAATTAGTTTTGAATAACCAAATCAAAGAATCACTTACTAGTTTTTTAATAATCTCAAATATCTACTGATTGATTAATTAAATTTCTTAATATCGATCGTTTTATTTAAAAAAAAATGAATAACCACTTAAAAATTAAAATAAAAATATATTTAAATTTTTCTTAGATAATTTTGTTTTAGCCACAAAGAAAAATTCCGTTTCCTGTATGAAATAAGCTGATCAGTTAAGCATACACGACTCGTATGTTGGTATCATGTACTTTATATTAATGAATGCATCTTCGCCGCCGTGACGCTCGAATACCTCGAGTGTCTCGTTAATTAAATCACCAATGTTTTCTCGTTTCTGCTGACTATAATCGATTCCATCGCCCAAATTACCTTTAATAAACAAACTCTTAAATAATTTTTATTTTTCTTGAACAAAATAAATTATTTTCTACTGTTAAAATTTTTGAATAAATTAAATATTGGCAAAATTTGTCTGTAATATGGTACTAAAGCTTCACCGATCATGTCTGCAGAAAGTACCAGTTGTTGCAGGATCTTTAAAGTCACACAAATTACCCTAGAGTTTCTTGTATTCAATGCATCTACGTTAATTTTGAATAAGCTTAAACAGAAATTTAAAATTTTCTTTTAAATTTACTTTTTATTGGTATGATCAACTGAGGAATGACGGGCAGGATTTTATTACCACCATGTTCAAGCATATCATGAATGCCTTGTCTGGCAAAAAATTCAAAAGGATGTTCGGTCTCGCACAAACCATCGAAAAATAGCGGCAAATAGTGGTGATAGTCGAGTTTCTCGATTTCGACCTTCGATTAACTTTAATTTATCGTATATTTGATAAAAATTTTCAAGTTACTTTCCACGCAATTTTGTTTCCTTTGGTGTCGTGCTCAAGTGCTATGGGGAAATCACCACGCAAGTAGAATTTTCTAAATGCAGTGGGTTTACTAGGCCGCTCGGAGAAGGCACCCACATTTGGCGGTGGCATTACTTTGGCATTTTTGAGCAAAGACTTGACCGTAAATCCTTGGCAAGCCAATTTTTCTTTGTCGCTGTCTTTGCGTTGTATTAGCGCCATTTTTTGTTGATCTGCTCTTGAATTCTAAGATAAAAATATCTTCTTAATCTAATTAGAAAAAAATATTTAATTTGTGTATTTCAACAAAAATTGTTTAGTTTCTACTTCAATAAAATTTATATTTCTAATTTTTATTAAAAGATTGTAACTGTTATGAATGCTTATCAACCAAAGTAATTTTTTTTCGAAGAAATCTAATTCTATACTCTTTTAGACTTAAAGATTTAAAGCAACTATTTCCATGGAGACTTCAGAGCTTAATTTCTAATTCATAATAAATTTAGAACAATATGCAAAGAGAAAATTAAGATTGATGTAACCATGGATATATAAAACCTTTATTATTTTTCCTAATTGCTATCTTAACTACCATAAATGTTTCCAAATGATCATCAATCCATGATAAATAAAAAACCTTAAATATTTAAAGCCAAATATGTGAGTTTGTATTTTTGTAGCTAAAATAATTATATAGGATATACAATTTCTAGCTGAGCAAAATTTTAGAAACTAAATTAAATATTCAATTAATATATACGAAAAATGAACTCTCAAAATAATAAAAAAAATATGAAGACCTAAAGTATTAAAATCTCAGTTGATTATTTTCAATTAAAGCAAATTGAAAAAAAAAAAAAAACAAACATGTAATCACATTTTAAAATAAAATTTACGCAATTTCTTTTAAATTAAATTGGTTTATCAGGAAATTATTCGATCAATCAGGCACTCAGAGAACAATTTAATGCTAAAAAAAAATTTAAATCGTTTTTAAAAAAATAGCAAAAAAATTATTCAAAATTCAAAATTTAGAAAAAAATTTTATTCTATAAATATATCTTAAATTCAAATTTGTCAAAATTTTAAACTCAATTTCAACTTTTTAATTATGACTTTTTTGTTTTTTGTGCAAAACCATTTTTTCCTTTCCTTTAACTTTGCCATTAATTTTGATTGTTTGATCTTTTGCTGGAAACAAAAGATTAAATATTTTTTTTCATCATAATTCAATGTGAAATTAATTAGTTGTAATTTTCAAACAAAAAAGATTATTTTTATTAAAAAGCATTCTTTTTCAGATACTATGGCAAATAGGAAAAAAGTCACATTAAAACATGTAAAAATTCTTTAAAAACAATGTGACAAATATTCCACATTGTGGAAAATCGAATTTAATGCATCAAAAAAGCCCTCCCAATTTCATTTGACAAGAAAAATTTCAAACAAAAACCTCAAGTAGCCGGTAATATTTACCTTGGTATTCAAACAATTTGTAAACAATACTATTTAAATGAATATGTTGAAGAAAAAATGAATAAAATGGCAAGAAGTCTAAAATCTTTAGATGAACTCGGTTGTACAACAAGAATGATGAAACCTCAAACTGTTATTTTGCTTTTAAAAACAGTTTTCTCAGTTAATTTTTAGATATAACTTTTACATTACCAAAAACATGTCAGTGAATTTGATATTCGTAATAATTAGTGATATTGGTTTAGCTGGGTTAGTGGGTTAGCCAGATTTTGGTAGGCCAAATTTTAACCTAGATTCAATTATTTAAACAAATTTTGTAAAAAATTTAAGTAAAAAGTTTCAATTTTTTGTTTTTAATTTTGAGCTAATTTTAATTATTATTAAATCACAATTTATTTTTTTTGGGGAAACCAAATATTGGCATGGCTAGGTTTACCAACATCCCTAGTCAAAATATAATAGTTATTAGGAATTAGTTAATAAGCCAAAACAGAACCCTTAAACTAAGCCTTAAAACTTGAAACGATTAAACAAATTTACTACAATAATAAAATATTTTTCTTAAAAAAATATTAAACATTAGTTTGTGGCTAAAAGGTAATGTACCTAAGGAAAGATCACAAACAGTTACTCCGAAAAACAGTTTGACTCCGAAAACAGGTCTTTTATTAGGCAGCTATCCGATCTCGAAAACATGATACATATAGATTATGATTGAAAGTTTCTCATTTTCTTGAAATAGATTCATTGTCAATGACTTAATTTTGGTTTTGTTGACTCAGTAAAATATTATTTCTTCTAATTAGGGTATGCATCCAAAACAATCAAAGCTATTTTTACTTGTATAATCAGTTTAAAAACTTGGTAAATTATTTAAAATAATCTAATTTTTGAATATAATTTTTACTTTTTTCTTTTTTTTTTAAATCCCTATGAGTCTGAAAATTTTAATCAAACAAATAAATAAATAAAAATATTAATATTTAAAATTTATATTTTTTTTGCAAAAGCATGTTTTTTCTGTGACGTTTTTGTTTTTTCTTTTCTGTTTCGATTAATAAAAATTGTTCGATCTTTTGCTGGAAACAAAAAAGATTACATATTTTTCTTGTGAAAATTTCGGTGATAGTAAAAAATCGATAATTAATATCGATAATTCTTTATTTATGTCTAAAATAAAAAGACAAATTTTGTTCTTTTTTTGCTGAATAACAATTCTTAAATGAAATATTAAATCAAGAAAATCAAGTAGAGTGATTTTATGCAGCTTTTATTACTGTGTTTGAACGCTTCTAAGGCGATGTTAAAAAAATAAAAAAATGAAAATAATTTTAAAGACAAAGAAAGATAAATGCTTGATTTAAATCTAATATTTTTTTTAAAATTCATTAATTAATATTCATTTTCATTTATATTTGAATCATTGTTTTTAATTTCTCATTTTTTTTTAAATAAATAATTCGATCAAGATCCATTTATTGCGAGGAACGAGCATCGCGACGAGCTAATACCTAGATGTGCATATAGAAAAATTCGTAGTTACCGTACGTTTTTCGAATCGAGAATCTAAAACCCAGCAATTTCATTGGAGGAGTTCTTCTCGAAATCTATTGGCTTTCGGTTTTGTTTCTAATTAAATAATTAATTAAAATAAATATCAATTAACACATACCTATAAACAGAAAACAAATATTTTCAGAAATTAACTTCAATCAAAAAATAAAAAAATAAATTAAGCTAACATCTTGTTTATTTATTTGATCTTTTGATACATGTGATTAATTATACCACAAAAGGACTGGCTAACAGTGCTGCAGGAATAATATGGGACATAATTGTCTCAGTTGATTATAAACAAAACGATTTACCTGAAACAATAATAGTTGAATTTTCAGATTATAGTGGTCCACAGTTTTTCGATGAGCCACAAAGACTCAATTATATTCCAATTAACCCAATTAGCTCCTTTTCAAAAACTGTTAAAGGTACCAAAACACAAGTTCCAATTCGAATTGGGTATGGTATGACAATACATAAATCACAAGGACAAACGCTTAAAAGTGCTATTATTGATCTTGGAAAATCATTAGGAAACGGTCATTAGGAATAACATTCGTAGCTTTGTCGCGTTTGAAAAATATCAATGATTTTTTAATTGTCCCTTTTCCGTTCGATCGGCTTACTAAAATCAAAAACAGTATTAACTTAGTACCACGTCAAATGGAAGAAAAAAGACTAATTAAGATAAAGGAAAACACCTTAAAAATGTATAGTCGACTTTTACCGAACTGATTATTATGATATTTTTTTATTAACTTGTCATAGATTTTTTTGTAAATAATAATTTTATATATTATCTTAAATTTAAATTTTAATAACGGCTCGTTACTCGCATATATAAAGCTCTGCTTCCCTATCTTATATAATTCTGATGTTTATTTTAAAAGAGCTCTTACAATTGTTGACCATACTTGTGCAAAAGTCAGAAAAAAATACATTTTAAATTCTTTAGAGTCTAAACTAATGACTTTTTCAGAAAAAAAGACTTAAATCTTTGACTGCTGAACAATTTTTATCTTTACTTGGCTTTTTTGAAAAAAAAAATTAAAAAGACTTAAAGATATTATTTATCAATAAAAATAGAAAACTTATTTTTTATAGCTAAAATTTTTATGCTTAAATATGTCATATTTTAATCAAATAAAAATTGTATCAATTTTTGTGAAAAATTAACCAGACTTTTTATTTTACCCTTCAAAATAGTTTAGCAATTATCAAAAGATGAAATTTTTTAATTTTTCGCAAAAAAAAAGTTTAATGCAAGTATAAATAAAAGAAAATTTGAAAGCACATTATTAAATTTTGAAAATTATTTTAACAACTTTTATTGAGATGGTTGACGCTGAAAAATTGAACAAACTAGGTGATTTACTGATCAATCAATCGGTGCCAATGAAGGCTCGATATCGAGCTTTGTTTACATTGAAAAATTTGGGAGGAAAAAATGCAATTATGAATATTGTAAAAGGCTTTCAAGACCCATCAGCTTTGCTTAAACATGAATGTGCTTATTGTTTAGGTCAAATGCAAGATACTTCAGCAATTGATCCATTAATTGAGGTTTTGCGAAACAAATCCGAAGACCCAATGGTCCGTCATGAAGCTGGAGAAGCTCTGGGAGCCATTGGCTTAAATACTGAAAAGGTTATACAAGCTTTAACTGAGTTTGCTTCTGATTCACACCAAGAAGTGGCTGAGACTTGTCAACTAGCGCTAGCTCGTCTCTATTGGCTTGAAAAAAAAAAACAAGCTCCGATAGAAAACTTGTCCGATAACCCATATTTTTCTGTTGATCCAGCACCTCCAGATGTTAACAGAAATGTCAGTTTTTTACGCGAAAAACTTCTCAATGAAGACGAAAGTATGTTTGAAAGATACAGAGCTATGTTTCAATTGAGAAATGATGGTTCTGACAAAGCAATTTTAGCTCTTTGTGACGGTCTAAAATGCAAAAGTGCTTTATTCAGACATGAAATCGCTTATGTTCTGGGGCAAATACAAAGTCCTCTCTCAATTGAAGCTCTAAGAGTCAATCTTGAGGACAAAAATGAAAATCATATGGTTAGACATGAATGTGCTGAAGCTCTAGGCTCATTAGCTACTGATGAATGCGTTAAAATACTTAACAGATATCTAAATGATAAAGAACAAGTCGTAAAAGAGAGCTGTGAAGTGGCTTTAGATATAACAGATTACGAAAAGAGCAACGATTTTCAATATGCTAATGGATTATTAACTGTTTAAATAAATTTATGGAAAAAAATGTGATTTTTTTAAATATTATAAAAACTGCTTACTCTTTTCATCTATTTGAGGGTAAAGTTATAATTTAAGTCACCGAAATTGATGTTTAATTGAATAAAAAAATCCGCTGTGAAATTAATATCTAAGTGAAATAGCCGATTTTTTCTAAGACATTTTTTAACTTTGAAATTAATAACCCCTTACAAATTTCAATTCAATATATATTGCTGCTTGAGCTTAGTAAGTTTGCCTTCTGAAATTAATATTTTAACTGCAAAACAAAATGAATATCGGAAGATAATTTTTAAACTGAAAAATGTTGTCAGGCGGGCCCATGGATACGGGAAAAGACCGGGTACATACTCACCGAATCTATGAACGGTCCAGGTCTGGTTCTTGATCAGGATCTGCGATAAACAACCGCTCAAGATTCGAATCTTTCAGAACGGGTCTTGATACGGGTTTATCAAAAGTCCAAGTCCCAGGAAATGATCTGCCTTGGACACAATCAAATATTTTAAAAAATTCAAACGTGAATACCACGCTTTTAAGACTAAAATTTAGAAAAAAAAGAAAGCGCAAAGACAGAAAAAGATTGTAGAATAATCAAAGAATAAGATCAAAACATTCAGCATTGCTACCAATTTCCAACTAACCAAGTCCAGGCGATTAACTTCACAGCAGTCTCATAAACATTAGTTCTTTCTGGAGAGAACTATCAAGGAAGCAATTTCATTCAATCAAATTTGATCTAATTAGTTTTCATTATTTATGATGATTTTTTTTTGGCCAAAACGGTTTAGGGCGCTACTGTTCCCTTAAACTTCAAAATTAAATAAGAAAAATTTCTGAATCGAATTAAATTAAATTAATAAATTGAATATTTTATTTCCATTACACCCCAAATGGATGAAAATTTAATTTTTTTTGACAAAAATTTCTTCAATAAGTGAGAAATATTTTATCGTTATTAAATTGAATATTGCAATTTTCACCGTAAATCAAGTCATCTGAAACAGACATTCCTTAAGAAAATACTAAAATAACTATAACTATTTATCAATAACAAGATTCTGGTGGAAAAAAAAATTTTGCTTATAAACATACTTTTAAATCAAAGTTAAAAAAAATGGTTTCTGTAAGCTTAAAAGCTAATCATTTATCAAAATCAAATTATTAATTATTAAATTCATTTATCAATTAGAAAAATTAGAAAATTTTAGAAATGAAAATTTTTTCACTTGATTTTATTATTTTTATTCGGTATCAGATGAAATTTTTTTGTCTTTTTTTTAATTTCTTTAATTTCTTAAAAATGATCATTCAATTATTGAAAATGACACAGAAATTTTATCTGATACCGAATAAAAATAATAAAATGAGCCCAAAATTTGACAAAGAAATGACCATTCAAAATAATTTATTGATATATTTAAAGAAAGTTCCGATATTCAAATTATTGATATTTTTAGATTCAGCTCGTCAAAATCGTTTTGAAAATATCCCAAAATTCAAAATTTTGATTTTTTTTCCTTTATTTTCTTTAAAAAAATATTAATCAAAAAATTCAGTTTTATTTTGAAAAATAGAATTTATTAGAATATTTGAATATTTTATTGGCTTTATTCTCTTGTAATTATGGAAGATTTTATTTTGCAAACAATCATCATAGAAATCTAATTATTATTCTCTCTTACTTTTAGAATTGTTCACAAATTTTAACTTAAAAATTTTTGAATTTCTTAAAAAAGTACAGCTGATCTTTAAGCGTGTTTAAATCAAAGATGATATAAATTATTTCTTAAATTAATTTAATCAGCTTTTATTTAAATCATTTCGATAGATAAAGTGTTACTAATTGTACAAATCCTTTAGCAATGTGAAAAAATTTTTCGTCCTTTTATTTAACCTATTAATTAGCCTCAGAACTTCTTGGAAAAAAAATAATTAAAATTTTACACATTTTAATTCTTTATTTATATAAATTTAATAGTAAAAATTATTCTCTAACCAAAGGATGTCTACTTAATTCCAATGAAAAATCCGGATCGCTTAGCGATTTAATCTTAGATAAACCAAGATCAAATTTTTTGCGCATTGGTTTCGAGGATATTTTTGAAATAGTAGCATTTGAAAATTTTTTCATTGGTGTCATGGTCGAATTTTTTTTCTCAGATTTTTCGTGTATTATCGGAATTTCAACGATTTTCTTTTTGCTATTTTTAAAATCATTGTATTTTCTACGTAGCTCAGCCAATCTATCCAATTTTTTCATTGTTTTTTCATCTATATCACCATTGGCAATTTTTTGTCTCAACATTTTGTCCTCAGCTATTAACAAATTTATGAATTGTTCAGCCGTCTCCTTATTAAGATGTACATCAAAAAAACTGTCATCGTAAAAATCAAAATGTTTTTCTTCTGGATCTGGAGTACCCAGAGGCTCTTCAATTTTCAAGGTTTCAAGTTTTTCCACAATTTCACTTTCGTTGCTTATCTTGCTCTTACAATTCGAGCAAAGAACATAATTTTGATCTTGATGATGATAATTTGACCTGAAATCAGGAGAAATACCTAAAAAATATATTTATTGTTATTAAAAATTTTAGTTTTTTTTTAAATTATTAAAGTTTCTAATCAAATTTACCAATTTTTTCAAAATTTTTTGAGTAGTTTCTAACACTATTTGTCTCCCAAGGTTCACATTTTGGACTCAAAGATGTCATTTTTTGTTTAATACATTCTTCATATTTTCTAAATGGACTTTGACTTCTCCTAGATACATGTCTAGATGGACGCACATAAATGCTTTCATTACTCATATTCGGTAAGTAAATTGGTCTATATTGATGAAGTGATCTAGGACTGTTATATCTTTTGTCTATCACTGTTATACGCATGCTCATCTTTTTAAATTAAAAAAACTGTTAAAACTTTAGAGATTTTTATACAAGATTTTATTTAAAAATGTGACATTTTAACTTTAAAAAATAAGCTAAATATTTGAATTAAAGAAAAATGCTAAGAAGCGAAGTTAAATATCATCTGGTGGTGTAATTTTTTGGGTTTGGATCCATTCAGGTATTTTATTCTTCCATTTTCTAAACTCGTCTTCTTTAGGTAAGTCATGTCGAGTTTTTTTCATGTATCGACAACGATACTCTTGAACAGCATTCTTTGAAAAATAGGAAAAAATTAATAATCGTTTGTTATTTGCCTAAGTTGTTTTTTACGAACCCAAAATTGTTTACATTTCTTAAAGTTATCGAAATAATCCTTGCAATTTCCCAAGTTATCACGGTTGTTTTCGACACATTTTTGAGATAAAATTCTCTCCTTTTTAAAGTTAAATCTTTAAATAAATTAAATCGGATTGATTGTTTAAAATTTAAACATTTTTGCAAGGATCCTTAAATTCGTGACCGAATGTAATGTTTCTATCTCTTCTTTGCTGAATTTCTCTAAGCTTTGCTTGATTTTCTTTGTTCTTTTCAATATTTTCCGCAAGACCCATTTTAAAGAAAGACTTAGATCCAAAATTTTGATTAAATTTATTTATTTCATTTATTGATGCAATTTTACCTAAAATATTTTGAAATAAAAAAGAGCTGATAAAACAAACTTTACATATATTTCAATTAATAATCTAAAATAAAAAATATAAAAAAAATAATTTTTTATTTTTTGTATTTTTTTAAAGTTATTTTTTTTATAGCTCTTGTGAATTTTTAGATGCATTCAAAAAAGTACCAAAAAAATCCCTTTGTATGCCACTACTTTGGAAAGAATATTATTTAAAGTTAATTTAGGTAATTTATTTTAATCATTTTCATGAATTTTAAAATTTCTTCATATATTAGACTTTGAAGTTATATTGAGAAAGAAAAAGTAGACTCATCAAACTTCCAAGAAACTGTTTTCCTTTTTGGAGTCAAAAAGTATAGTCAAGCTAGATTGATGTTCATCCATTTTGAAAATAATTCTTTGTATACAAAAAATTTTAATTTTTGTCAAAATACTTTTGATTTAAATATTTTTTAACTTTAATTATTTAAAAATAATTGAATATTTTTTTAAATAAAAAATGAAAAGATTAAATTATTTTAGAAAAGTTCGTAAAATCAAAGTAAAACTTTTTTGAACTTTTTGAAATATTAATCAAAAATTTGACTTTAATAATTTTTAGAACTTTAAAAAACTAAATAATGTAAAAAAAAATTTTACTTAAAATAGATTAAAACGTATTAATTTAATGGTTCCGGTTCTCTGGATCGCCTAATTTGAAACCTAAAACACAGATTTTTTTCCTGATTCTTATTAAATCCTTTAACACCGATCCGGATTAAACTAAAATTTAAAAGACAATTTCAAATAAACAAACTTAATAATTTAAATATTAACATATTTCAAAATTATAAACTTTTAATTTCTATAGAGTTACATTTAAGAAAGATAAACGACTTTTTTCTCTTGTTTCTATTATTTTTATTGAAGTGCATAAAATATTAATTTTTAAAAAAATGAACACATTTTTGAAATAGATTGTTTTTAAAATCTAAAAAAAATTACTAGTTAAAAAAAAACCTTTTGTCAATCGCGAAACAAAAAAAATTTTTCTCCATTAATTTGTATGTTTTAAATAATAAATATTATAAATAATTTAGTTAAAATTTTTAATAAAAGGGTAAATAAATAAATTATTTGGTATCCATTGACTAGGTTCAAAAAAAAGTTGCTTTATAATTTGGTGAAAATTATCGTCAAGATTCTTCATTTCATCAATCAAAAATTGGCACTTGTAAATTTCATTTATTAGCTCTTTTTCGTTAAAATCGTCAAGTGATTCTTGAATTTTTTTCGACAAAATTTCAAACTCTGAACTTTTTTCCTCAATTTTTAAAGTTAATTTATAAAGCTCAATAACCAAATTTTCTATTATTTCTTCTAATTTTTTTGTCATATTAGTATGAAGCTGTTCTAGACCATTTTTTTGCATTTTTATTTTTTCTTTTATTTCATCTTTTGCTTTAGTGCATCGATTCTCAATATCAATGTCTTTAATTTCAAATTCGCGAAGCAAGCCACAAATTAAGTCATTCATTTTTTCCTTAATTTCTTGGAGTTTTGTTTGATGTGTTTGTAGTTCAATCGAAGTTAGTTCATCTGTATTTTTAATTAAATGCTCATAACCGCAATATCCACACAATAGTTTGTTTTCTGTGATCAATTTTCGTATACATTCTAAACATGCCTTATTTAAACAGGGTAAGACTTTGCCTTCGTTCAGAAAATGGAAATTCTGCTTGTCTAAATAACAGTAAATTTCTTGAATTAATGGTTCTAGCTCTTTCTGAAGTTGAATTAATTTCTCCATTTTTACAAATGATAATTTATTTATTTTAAAAAATTCATACAAATATATTCTTTAAAATTAGGAATATTCAAATATGCAAAAAAAAGTGCTTTACTTATTGGAAAATACCTAGAATAAGCAAAATATTATAGGATCGCATGGTGTAGTGGTTATCACATCTGTCTAACACACAGGAGGTCCCAAGTTCGATCCTTGGTGCGATCACATTTTTTTGCTTAATTAAAGGTCTGTGTAAAAATCTCAATTTCTTAATGATCGTTTCAGTTACTTTAAACCCTCTCTATTCAATTCACCTGAAAGGCTGATTGCCAAGCTCTATACGAGCCAAGTGAACTCATTTATTGATAAAAAAATTAATAAAATTAAATAGTTTTTTAAAAAAAAAGATTAGTAATCAAAATTTAAGTTTAAATCAATTTTTACAAATAATTTTACAAATTTTTAAA
>PJRA01000549.1:1055898-1119386 GCA_016987375.1 Brachionus koreanus | reverse complement strand
TGTCGGTAGAAACAAAAAAAACGAAAAGTCTACTATAGCGGGATTACGTTAGTCTTCCTGCTTTGTCAGTTTAGTTAAACTAAACTTGACCGTAGAATATTAACTATTATTATTATTATTATTATTATAGTCTTAATAGAATTTTTTATTTTGAAAAACTGGTTTAATGCTAAGATCAGATCTTGTAGAGTATTTTTTCATAACTGAATAAACTTTTATTTTTAAAACAGAAATTTAGAAACAAGTTTTTCAGTAGCCACTATGAATTGACAAATGAAAATGTTATCATTCAGTGTTTTTACTTCATCAAAAACTTTTAATAATATTATTAATTTAAACCTGATTTTAAGTTAAAGTAGTATAGTTTTATGCCCAATTAAATTTTCATGATTTTTTTCGAGATAAAATTTCTCTATGACCTAAAACAAGCTGACCATTTAAGTCAAGAAAACAGATTTCAAAACTTGATAAGAAAGAAAAATGAACACTGGTTTTTTTTGTCTAATAGAAAACTAAAGCAAAGCTTTTGTTCTTTTTCATATTTTTAATAAACATTTTTGTAAAAGGATCATATCTTTTTTTTGTTATAAAGCTTTTTATTGTAATTAAATTTTGTATAAAAATTTGATTGACTTAGTTTAGTCTACTATGTCGATTTGAAAGATTGAAACAGTTTTTAATTTAATTAGATAGAAATAAAAACGAAACAAATAATAGATTAGAGTCCCGTTTGTTTTTAGTAAGGTATCCTCTTTTTTCTAGTATCGATTTTCAATTTTCACTTAAAATCCGGTCCATTTTTACAAATAAATGAAACAAAAACAAAAATTTAATCCGCTTTTTTAATTTTGATTTTGCTTTTGTACCGAAATAAACAAAGATAAAAAGTCTTAAGCTTAAAAATTAATTAAAATACAGAAATAAAGCCAAGTAAGCGGATAATGGATTTACGACACAATGGTTAAAAGAGTAGGAATTTTTCTAATTTATTTTGCCCATGTTGAGAGACCAGTTTAAATTAAGTTTCACTCGCCAAATCGAAAGCTTTTCAACACAAAAAAAAAAAAGCTATAAACTCCATAACGTGATTTTTATGTCATCTTTGCTATTCAGATTTCATCCAAAAAGCATGTTTTAATCGTTATTTAACTCAATTTCCAATTAAGTTCGAAATCCAAGAAGTTTGTCATTAATTTAGACGCTTTTAAGCAGGAAATATGCGGAAAATTGATTCCGAAAGTTAAGTTCATTATTTAGTGCTGCAGGCTGTGCTAGCTATCTAAAAGCCTGTTTTATTTTTGCATGTTTAAACTTTATTTAATTAATCATTGAAAATATTAATTATAGATAATTCAATACATCATGCCATTCTGACTTTGTAACTTTAATTGTTTGATATAAAAATGTTAAGACTTGGCCATTAAATTTTTTCTTTTTTGTTTAATTTAAGATTTCTCAATAGAAAACACAAATAATATTTTTGGAATTTATTTTTTCTTAATAACAGTGTCTAAATTATCTAGTGAATATCTTATTTTAATTTTTTTTAGTAATAATTGTTTGACTTCCAGCAATTTAGTTTTGTCAATGCAAAATTTATTTTTAAGACTAGAAAATAATAAAAAAAAATTCCATAATTTCCGAATTGATTTTCAGAATTATATTTGATTAAGAATGAAAGGAAATTGTCCTTATTTATTAATTCATCTTAAAACCAGTCGATTAATTTAATAAAAAGAAAGGCTATTTTTTACAAATAATAAAAACTAAAAATTTTATTTTAACAAGTTCTAAATTATGCATAGTCCAGAATTTTTTTTGTCTTGAAAACTTATCAAACATAAATATTTTAGCAAAGTATTAAAATATTTTTTGCTAAATCTTTTCCTCTTGTCTATTGTGTATTTAAATTGATCAAGATCACTTGACTGTTTGGACAAATTTAGGTTTCAAAAAAAAAAACCTCAATTAATTTGTCCTTGTAAAATGTTTACAATGTAATCTAAGACAGATCTTGTAAATAGCTTGACGATATTAGCAATAGCGATTCGTTAGAGCCAAAATTTATTTTAGCTTGGTCCAAACATTGTTTAAATGCGTTATTAGTTGAGAGTAGAACAACGAGTTCATTTGATTAGTATTTTTATAGACAAACAGATCATATGTGTTTTATTAAAAATATGGGCTAAATAAAGTTTGAAAATTAAAATTTTCAAAACTTCAAGTAAACAAGTTTATGAGACTAAATATTTTTCGAGTATCTTTAATATAGAATAAATGTTTCTAGTATTCTATTCATATTTTTATTTTCAAAATATACTGCAAAATACTGAAGAATAATTGGTTTCAAGCCATATACTATTGTTATATTATATCTCTGACTGATATGGAATTTTTATTCATCTAATATTGAGTCAAATTAATCATTTTCGAACTAGAACAATTGCGATTTAGGCACCTAAATAGCAATCAATCACTCACTGCCACTGATTCAAATTCAGATACTCGAAGTTTCAATTTTATTCCAGTTCTTAAATTTTGATTTATTAAAATCAAGCACTACTAGTTGCTCTCTTCTGCAGACTAGTACTATCTTTTTACTGTCATTAAATAGACCTGAGAAATACCCTATAGCTTTCATATTTATTCATATATTTTTTATTGTTTTAGACATAGTTTATTATAAAAATTCGATTTTTGATAAAACAAAAAAGTAGAATACTATTTTTTTACCATTCAATTATGACTAAATCAACTAAGTCATGTGAAATTCTAAAAAAGCATCTTTATTTTCATTCCGAAAACCTTAAAGTATTTGCCAATATTTTTATTTAGATGTTAAGGCTTTATTTATTTAATTAAAGATCATTAGGTTTTCTTCAAGCAAAATAAATATTTTAATAATTTATGGTAATTAATAGCATTAAGAAAAAAATCATATGATATGGGCATTTTTTGGTGTTTCTTTTTCGCTAGACTTTGTGATTCAAATTTCTTCTTGAAATGTATCCATTTTAACAAGAATTAAAGAAAATCATTATTTTTTATTGAAAAAAAAAATACAATAAATTGAATTAAATATTGAATTTTTGATTTTTTTAAAAAATTCTCTAATTTCCTATTTATTTAAGTCTAACGATTGAATAGGCTATCTTTACTTTCGTTTATTTAATCAAAGAAGATATTGCAAGAAAGTCTTGGTTGTTTAGATCTAAATCAACAAATCAATCATCTGAGCTATTATTTGGTCGTAAATCGATCGGAGCATAGGTGGCATCAGAAACGAAATAACTAAGAGAAAAAAAACTGGCATATAATGATTAAAAAGTAATAAAAGTCTTGTCTAATTAGCCATATTTGAATAGGCCGAGATATTTAGATTTTTTCATGTATTTTATTTTCAATATAAATTAATGATATCCATATTAGAAATTCCATGCCTGGTTTTGAGTTATTTTAATGAATCAAATCAAATAAATTCGTTGAGCTGAAAGGCTTTTCTTTTTAGTGAAACCGCAGGCCGGTTTTGTTCTATGCCTCAAGCTTTGAACATTAAACCCTTTAGTTAATTGCATAATTTAAAGAATCTTAATCCTGTAATCGATCATGCATTAAATCAGCAGGAATTAAAAATCACGCGCGTAAGCAATCAGAAATACTCGGTTTATGTAATCCTAATCGGCCTAAAATTAAATAGCATATATTTTTTTTAAATAGGCATTTTTACTTGATTGGGAAAAAATAATAGAGAAAAATTTGGGATCTATTTGACAAGAATGTAGCGTAATTCGATCGATTTTTCACTCGATCGAATAAACCGACAATAAATTGACGTGTTTTTTGTGCGTACGTGATTTCATTAGGACGCGTATCATCGATCTCTGAAAATCGTCCAACGTCCCACTTAATACGGCAAAACACACGTCGATCTACGTTATTTTGCCGCTTGGATTATTGATAGTTCAGACCAGTCATAAAATACTTTGAACAAATATAAACTTTCGCGATTTTATTTATAAATAAGATAAATAAATGACACAATTTCTAATATTTGAATAGAATATTAGTAAAATAAAAGAGGTATATTATATGTTTTTAGAATAATAAAAGATAGTTAAAATATTAATACCTTTATTTAATATTTAGATTATTTTATTTTTGAAATTTAATAAAAAAAAGAGCAAGGTTTGATAGATTTATATTTTTTCTTTAAGCACCGATACTTCCTCTTTTTTTTTTTTATTTTTGATATTTTCTTCGTTTATAATTGCCTACACAAATAGTCAACCCATTTTTATTGAATATTTTTCGCTTATTGTGATTCATGTTCAACTAATCTATAAAATTTAAGTCAAATTTTTTTTTGAAAAGCTTGAATAGAGAATAAATCAGAAACATGTTCAACTCATGTGTGATCGTTCTATAAGCAAAATGATTATTTTTACTATGAATTTTTGAAATTTTTCTTAGATTTCACGAGAAGCCCATCAATAAAAATACAAGTTAAAAAAACAGCTAAAGAATTCAATCAAAATTAATTTCAAAAGAGAAGTCTGATTTTTTTGGACGAGAATTTTTTTAAGGTATTAAAAATTTGCTTATCAAATTCTTTACTAAAATTGTTGAACCTTCGATTTAAAACAATCGGTTCTGGTCCAAATGATACAATGATAGAATATTCTTTTTTACTTTTTTATAAAAAAAAAGATAGATTTAGTTTTCTAATTTTTTAATAAATCGGTTTTTTTATCTTTTTTGAATATCATTAATAGGTAAATTAATTCTAAAGATTTTTTTATCACAATTATTGATTATTTTTTTGTTGTTGACTATTCGAGTATGTTTTAATTACCAAAAATTATGCATTAAGCTTGATTATTCTAGTGTGTGGATTTATTCTCAGGTTTAGATTGATTCAAGATAGTAGATATTCAATCAACTCTGTGAAGATCAAATTTTCTTAATTAAGGTCCTAAAAGGTAATTTTTGATTGTCAGTAAGAAATGAATTGGTGATAAAATTACCAATTTTTTTAAATCAAATAATTATAAATTTGCATTTTTTTGGATCACCTTTTATTTTCTAATTTGGGCTTAGCTTTTCACTCCAAATAATTTTGTTTAAAAAAATTTTATTTGAAAAAAAAAACAAGTAAAAAATGATAAAGTAAGTTAAAATATGGAGGTTTTATTTTTTGAAAAAATATTCAACAAAAACATTGATGAAAAGAGTTCTAAATTGAAATTTCTCAAATGTTATGAATTTAAATAAGTCCACAATCAAACAGGTTCAAATGGTATTTTTTTTGTTTGAGCTCAACGATCGTTTACAATTTCAAAGTCAGAATTGTTGATTTTATTCAAATTTTTTATATTCAAATAAAATATAAAGATCAAAAAAAGCAAAAATTAACACTTCTGAAATAAGCACGTATTTGCTGTAGCTATAAAAGACAATGGAAATTTTTTTTAAAAGGAGTGAAAATATTTTTTGCGATTTTAGATAAAGATAATAAGCAAAAGAGTTAACGATTTGAATTGATTTTGAATTAAATGCCGAAAATGAATTTTTTGATATTTACAGAAGGTACTTACGCATTTATACTACAATTTAATTCACATAGAACTAGAATTTTTTGTTTAGAAAATAATTCAATATGAGATTTTAATCTAAAGCCAGTTTGAATCGAATTTTAGGTTTGCTGACATGTCTGATTAGAAATGGTCTTTGATTTCTAATGATTCATGCATAACATTCATTTGATGAGAATTAAAGCGGAAGCAATATTCGCCGCTAGTTATCATGCGGAGGTTTCATATTAAAAAAAAATTTTTTGTCTAGTATTTTTAATAATTGAAGTTTTTGACCGAAGCCATTTTTAAATTAATATTTTAGAAAGGGTTTAGCACAAATTAAGGCTCGCATCTATCAAATTTGATTCGAAAATAATTGAAGTATAAATTCCTGATGCCATTCAACTCTAAAATGACATTTTTAAATGATTTTTAATGGTTTCTATTTTTAATATTTCTATTTAAATATGAATATATCGGTTCCTGGTCCGCATTTTTATTTTAGTTTTTCAAGTTCAAAACAAATATTTAAAGTTGTTTTTTATTTTTCTCAAAGGATAAATTTAAATATTGAGATAAGCACTATTTTCTCAAAATTCCGTTGATGATTGTCGGACTGTCTCATTTATGAATGGATGAATTTTAATTTAAAAATAAAGAACGCTACCCAAAAGCCTCGTTCTAGAAATGCTCATCAAATTTTTATTATTCCCGACTGACTCCTGTGAATATTTATATATTCAGATAAATTCTATTCAAAAAGAAAATATCAAATTTTAAAGAATTTCATATCAAGCATATAATGCGCATACCTAAAACGCAATCATTCATGGTCCGATAGCTTTTATCCTACCGATTAGATTCACAACATAAATGTTTAGATTAGAGTGACACGTAGATAAAATACTTTTTATCTTTAAATTAACTCAACTATTTGTTGTCGATTAGGAAAGATAAAAATCTATTTTGGCATTTAAGATAAAATATTGTTACAACAGGAAATTAATATTTAATGGCTAAGTAAATATTTTCGTTTGAGATTTTGATTATTTGGTATATTTCGTGAGTTCATGTGTTTGCAGAGAGAGAGAATAGATTGTTTAATAATTCACCATCACGATTTCTAAATAGACCAAAAATTAATTATCTAATTAATTAAGAAGTAATCTAGTTAAATAGCTTTAGGGTTTCAGACGAGATCAATTTTTCGGAAAAAAAAAGACTCGAGAGGACGTCAAAGTCCGATCCCTCGAGATACATAATTGTTCCTAATCGGATTAGGACCCGGGGCAAATCGGATCTGTAAAGACGTGGTCTCTTGATTCAAGAGGCTCTTTTATTTTATTTTTTTTTATTTTGAAAAAGAAATATTAAGTTTGTTTAATGATAGAATTAAGAGAGAGAGAGATTATTAGCAAGACAAATTTAAGTACCAAAAAAGCCTCTAAGTGATATTCAAGTAATTTGTGGGGGAAATGTTTTCTTTTCAATTTGGAGAGTAAATAATTACCCGACAAAAAGCACTTGAGGAAGCACATACAAACTTAATAACATGAGCGCTTTAATTAGCATATGCTAGTCGCTCTATTGTATGACAGAATCAATTTTATTTCTCATGGTTTAAAATTGTAATTTCGCGTGCATTCAAGCAATTATATTCAATGGACACCTGCGTTGCTTTTTATGATTCAAGCTACTTTTGTTTAAGAGCAACTGTTCGCAATCGATTGATTGAACGATTGATCGATTATAAAAATCGAGTTCACATAGAGAGCATGTTATTGCATTGGAGATGAATAAAATGTCATATATGAGGAAAACAAAAAAAATTTTTTGTTTAAATCTTTGAGTGAGGTAAACTGAACAGAATGTGTTCGCTATCACCTACTGTCTGTTTATTCACATACAGACTATACTCATTTTGTGATAGCGTCAATATTGTATATTACAGTTATGAATGGGTTTGTTTACCACAAATGTTTATCGACTATATAGGAAAATTTCAGAATTTAAGAGCATTTTTTCGATTAGCTTTTTCTTTATTTGGTCTTATCAAGATTAATCTTATAGTTAATCAGATAGGATCAGACTAATTTGATTAGACTTTCAGTTTCATGCTGAACCAGCAATCAAAATATACAATTCAACTGTTATATATATTTTTATTGTCTTGTAAATAATCAAAGTTTACAATTATTGATTTAATTACTGGACTAGCTAGGCAACCTATAATTAGCACCTCGGATAATTAATTAATTTAGCACTTGTCCAGGTCGGTTTATTGGTACAATTATTATTTTTTTCCTATTTATATTAAAATATAATTAAAATAGAATTATTTTTATTTCTTTTTTGTTTGAAAAATTAAAAAAAAAATTATCTAATATTTGATAATTTGCAACGAATTTGATTTAAATAGTTTACAAAAGTTTTAAAGTTGGATTAATTACAATCAAAATGAATTATTTGACCAAAAAAATATATCAATATAAAATTTTGTTTATGGTCCTATACATTTATTAATTTTTGGTTAAAAAATTTTATTGTAGCCAAACAAATATTTATTTTAGTCACAATGATTGGCAATGTTTTATTATAATTTTTGAAGAGATTAATTAGTGTTTTGGCATTAAGTAAATGAAGTGAGGTATTTTTTAAATTCAGTTATATTCGTCTAAAAAAAAAGTCAAATATTTGTCAAGTGATATTTTGTCAATAATTTTATTACCGTATTGTAATCTTGAGAGTGAATGAGATTTGAATTGCATTTTACAAAGTCCATCAAGTGCGCGTAGTTTTACATCGTCCATATTGTGTTTAAACAAAATAGTGAGCATAATTTATTCTAGAGAGGTTGATTGAACCAATCACATAGCTCGAGCAATCACACAATTGCTGATAATTCATATCTTAAATGACCCCGCGATAATAGAAAAATCGCCATTAATACAGTTATATACGTTTAAGACCGGTCTCCGTTCTCTTATTCACTTAAGTAAACTCTCTATTCGTTCACTAGACCAATGGTCCACACACTCACACGCTTTTTCGACCCCCCCTTTTACCCCCTATCTCTCTCACACACACACCGAACTTGACTTACTAAGCCAATCAAATTAATCGTTCACACAACTTATTTCATTAAACAAAATTTCTTTTTCGTTTTTAGAAAATTTTATTTAAATAAAGTCAATTTCCTGTTTGTGTTGATTTTATTGTGTGTTGTGTTTGTGGTCGATACAAAACCGAAATAAAAAAGAAAACAAAAATGCCTCAATCAGAAGATCTATTGTGTTCTCAATTTGGTCAGTTGTGCACAGACGATCAGCCGCAGCATCGCAGCCTGAACATTACCGAGTCGGTGCCAGTGCCGAGCAGCGAACACGTTGCCGAAATAGTGGGCAGACAAGGGTGCAAAATAAAAGCTCTCCGAGCCAAGACAAACACATATATAAAGACGCCGATACGCGGCGAAGCACCAATGTTTGTCATAACGGGCCGACGCGAAGATGTCATGACCGCCAAGCGAGAGATTCAGCTAGCTGCCGATCACTTTAGTCAAATTCGTGCCAAACGCGGTTCATCATCCCCTACACCGCTCAATCCAGCAAGTCCACGCCCGATCACTCGGCCGAGCTCACTGAGCCCAAGTCTAACAGAAAATCCACTAATTTACAAACATAATTTGACCTACCAACAACAACCTGCCTTGATGCCCGGTCACGTGTCTAAAAAAGTTAACGTGCCTTATCAAGTAGTCGGTCTGGTAGTCGGTCCTAAAGGCTCGACCATTAAACGCATTCAGCAAAATACCAACACTTACATTATAACTCCAAGTAGAGATTGTGAGCCTGTGTTCGAAATTCAAGGCTTGCCTGAGTGTGTCGAAGCGGCTCGAGTCGAAATCGAAAACTACATTCAATTAAGAACCAATCAATCGATTCCCAAGGAGCCAAGTCCCATTCAGCCAGTTTCGCTTTCGAGCTCGTGCTCTGGCTCAGTGGGTCAAAATGATTTAAATGATGATCTTGATTTTAACCTGTATCAGTCAGTTGTAAATTCAGTCGTTGACGATGATGATTCAGTTTGGCCAGAGAAGGCGAACAATCGAGGCTCAACTTTGGACTTGTTGATTTCGTCATTTCAAAACAGATCATCTTCTTCCTCATCTTCATCTGCCTCTTCATCTACTAGCTCTTCATTCTGTTCAAACGAGCTTAATCTAAATCAACTTCATAATACATTTATGTTCAACACAGAGTCGCTTTACTCTCCACTAGTCGATTTGTATCAGTCAAATTCGACTGTTTCGTGCAATAATAACAATTCCCACATAATCAACTCCATATTTCAACATGAACAACTATTACAACAATTAGCTCAATCTAATCAAGACTTAGTGTTCAATGACTCAATTTTTTAGAATAGTATTAACCAAATGAAATAAAGAACACTTTAATCAAGTCAGATACTTTAGTTCCAGGGAAAATTTTCTTTTCTTTTTTTTTTTTTAAATGATAAATAGTCAATTTTTTTGAATCAATCAAAATGAGAATGAAATCCGTTTTTTTTAATATTTGGTCGAGCTTTATTTCTGAGAGCTTGGACCGTCTAAACTGATTGTAAAGTCGGTTTCAAAATTTTAAGTGCCAGTTTTTTAAAAACTTGTTAAACTCTTTTTCTTTCTTTTTTTTTATATTTTTTTAGCAAAATTTATGTTCAGGTATTAATTGTAGTCTTATTGAATGGTCGGACCATTTGTCTTGGCTTTTGAAGAGAATTTAAAAAAAAAATTTAATCACAATGAAAATTTTATTTATTTTTCTGTCGTTTTGGACAAAATTTATTTTATTTCATTATTAATTTTATAAGAAAATTAATTCTAACTATTGATTCAAAAAAAAAATCAAACTTTTTTAAAAAAATAATTATTTGGTTATTATTATTATTATTATTAGTTATTTGTTTCTGATTTTTTATTGAAAATTTTTAAATTTTTAGTTTCAAAAACATTTAATTTTTTACAATATCTAAATAAAAATATTTAAAAAATTTAAATTCTTATTTTATAAAAAAGTTATTGATAATGATTATTTTGACCAAAGCTAAATTTTGTTTAAACGAATCTGTTATATTAAGGTACTTTATTTTTTTAAAAATAATTTGATTCACTTAATGTGTTTAATAAAAAAAAATTTATTGAAAAAAAAACGGTAAACATCAGGCGCGTGATTATCAAATTTCAATTTCCTAACCATTATAATCAAATATTTGTCCATCAAATGAGTCTAGTAAAATTTTCCAATATTTTTTTTGGTGAATAGCTAAATATAAATATTTAGGATTCTCATTAGTGTTTTTTTAATTACTAACCACTTGATAAACTGAGATGAATGTAAACACTATTTTTCTTTGTTTGATTTTAATTAATATTAAATCTGTATACTCAAGTCAAGTTTTGTTTGCTAATTTGGTAATAATGTTTTTTTAAACTCTAAAATCTTCATTAATATTAACTAGTTTAAACACTATTAGTAAAGTAAATTTTAGATAAATTTTAATCATTTAAATTAGTCAAATGAACTAGCCATTTAGTAGCATCTGAAAATACGAATTTTTTGTCAAATATTCTGATTTTTAAAACAAATTAAATCAGTTCCCATCATGTTATTTTCGGCCAACTTAAAATTTTCTTTATACTAGAAAATAAAAATTCACTTCATAAAAACAAAGTAAATCAAAAATGTTAGCAAATTTTGTTGACGACTAATGAACTATTTCAAACTGTCCGTAGTCAACTTTTAACCATATTCTAAAAAACAAAGCTTTTTTCTATAAAATAAAATTTAAATTAATAATGTCTTTTTTCTTGTAATTTTAAATAACCTTTTATTTGAATTTTAGGCTTTTATTGCTTTTTATTTTAAAATAAAAGTTGTCTATCAGACTCTAAATAACTAAAAAATATTTTTTTTATATCGTAGAATATTTAACACTAGAAGCACTAAGCATTTTTTCATGTTTTTTTAATTCAAAAATATTTAATAAAAAAATTATATTAATTTTATAAAGCATTATCACTTTTTAAATAAAATGTTAAAATCTACATAATTCAAAAAAGATATATTTACATGAAAAATCTATTCAAAAGATACGAGGACTTACGGGTACGATTTTTTAAACGAGTCATTTTGACTCGTTTGGTGCTTCTAGTGCTAATATTTAAAAATTTTCCCAAAAACTCCATCAAAGTAAAAAATTTAATTAAGCGAGTTAACAATTTAAATAAAAGACGCATAAATCTTTACGAGCATTAACCCTTATAAATTAATGAGATCAAAATTTCAGGTTTTTTTTTTATTTAGTTTTTGAAATAAAGCAAAAAGAATAATTGGGTTTTTTAAATTTAAATTAAATTGATATTTTGTTCATTTTAATGACAAAAATAATAGATAAGCAAATATTTAATTACGAGTCTCTTTTTTTATTCTTATAATTATATTCAAATGATTATGCTTAAACATGGTCTTTTCACAACAAAAATATGTATCTGCATTAAATATTTAAGCTTAAAGGTCCTTTTTTCAGTATTAATTGTCGATAATTTTACTTTGATAATAAATTTTAATTGCGAAGAAATTCTCACTATCCTTTAGGAATAAATTTTCTTATTTCCGGTCGAAACTCCAACAGAATAATTTATCCTTAGAGATCTTTCAGGACACATTAATTAATTTAGATTTAAAATCTATCATTAGAATTAATTTAAAAAAAAATTGTAAATAAAAATCAGATCTGATTTCCGATAAAATATTTAAGAAATTAAATTAAATTTATAGTGCAGAGGACATATTAATCTCCCTTCAATCATCATAATTTTCTAAGCAATTAGTTCAAATTGTAATTTTTATTTCTATTTTTATTCATATGTTTAAAAGTATTGTTTGACTCCAAGCTTTAAACAACAATTTAATCTTTACAAAGAAAAAAATCATTCGTATTAAAATTTGGGAATAAAATAAAGAATCAAGAAACTAACATGAAACTTTCCGATGATTGAAATTATTTTTTTCAAAGATATTCAAATCAATTTGATTAGTTTTTTTCATCATTTTGAATTTTGTAGTTCAATTTGTTGTTATCTGATGCTTTAAAGACGTTAATAAAAAAAGACCAAATTATTTAATTATTGGAGCCCTTTTAGTTAATTAAAATTGTTGAAATTAAAGACAATATTGATTAACAAATTTCTTTATTATAATCTTTCAAAAGTTCAACAGTTCAACTTACTACAACTACTACTAAAAAAAAAATTGAAAGACCCTATTTTCTAAATATTTTAAGTTAAATAAATACTAGTGATTTTATTGACTTAATGATACAGGATTTCGCTAAATAATTAATTCCGTACAAAATAATAGTCAATAAAGCCCCTTAAAAAATATTAATGAAACTTGAAGCTTTTGCATATTAAAAAATATTATTATAACTTTTTTAAATCAACTTTCACATCATTTTGTAAATTTTAATCTGCACAAAACCCAAAGATCACAATCAAAGAACCAATTTTGGCTTGTAAAATATACATAAATAGCTAGCTGAACTAATTGATAATTAATATTTTTTTTGAAAAAAAATATTAGAAAAATTCATTCTTTTCTAGTCTTTAAAAAAATGATCCTAGTAAAAAAAATTTTTGCTTATTTAATTTACTACTTTTGATGCACACTAAATAAATTTGATGAATTAAAATTTTAGCATATTTTATCTGTATGAATCATAAAATAATTACTGATAAAAGAAATTGATTACTGAAATTTCTAAAAAATCATTTAGAAGAAAAATATAAACACAGTTCTCAAACAATGTGTATTTTTTCTTTAATTTTTCAACTAAAATTTAAAAAAAAAAATATTTTTTAAAAAGTTCAAAAAGCTTGAAACATTGAACTACATCATTTCTAAAAGCCCGGCTTAAATAAAAGATGATTTTTAATTTTTCTCTAAGAATATTTAATTTTAATTGAAACATGTTTGCCAACTGACCTTGAACAAAATAAATAATTTTGAATAAGTTTAAAAAAACGCTTCAATTACAAAAAATAAATTTTCAATTTTGAGAATGATATTTTTAATTCAAATTCTTTTAATAACTTTACTTGGAATCTATAATTGTCAATTTAATGATGGACCTAAATGTGCAATCGGGCAAAATTGTCGCTTGCCAATTTGTAATTGTGATTCAAACAGTTTGCCAATCGAACTACCAAACAGATATCATATAAACGATTTGCCACAATTAATCATATTGAGTATAGACGATGATAGTTTAGATGTCAAAAGCTATCAAATATACAGAAAATTGCTTGAAAATCGCAAAAATCCAAACAATTGTTCAATAAAAGCCACATTTTTTGTTTCAGATTCCAAAAATACAACTTCTTATTGTTTAACAAGAAATTTGTATGATAATGGCCACGAGATAGCCATAAGTTCAGTAAACTATACGTGCCCACATAAACGATGCAGTCCTTTTTTGAACTTTCAGCCTTGGAACTATAAAAAATGGACAGACGAAATTTTGAACATGAGAGAAAGGCTCAATCGGTATGCAGGTATTCCAAAATCTCAAATAATCGGTTTTAGGGCTCCGATTCTAGAGCCAGCTAGTGACATGCATTACAGAATAATTTCATCTAACAAATTTCTTTATGATTCGAGTCTTATTTTAAATACAGATGATATTATATGGCCCTTTACTTTAGATTACAAGTTTAATTCGTATTTAAGCAACAATGGGCCAATACACAGATATGCTGGACTATGGGAACTTCCAATACCAACTTATGTAGATCTTGAGAATGGTAAGTTTTGGTTTTACTCTTTTTGAAATAAATTTTTCTTAAAATATAATTTTAGAAAATATCAAGTGTTTGAGACTGTGGGAAGGTCATTGTAAATATGACAAGAGTGTAAAAGGAGTTGCCAAATTTTTAAGACATCATTTTCTGCGAGCCTACTATAACAATCGGGCTCCACTTGTTTTTCATTTTTCTGGTCAATGGCTCAAAGAGTTCAGAATTTTTAATGAAACTGAAATAATTCCGAATATCGGATATGCTCATAAAGAAAAAACCAGAATAAATATTGAAAAAAAAGAATACACTAATCTGGATGGTTTAATTAAGTTTGTAAATGCTACCTTGGATAAGAACAAAGACGTATATTTTGTTACGGCTCGACAAGCAATTGAATGGATGAAGTTATTGCCAAGAATTAATAGAGAAAACATATCAGATTTGATAAATAATTACATGTTTGAAAATTGTCTTGATAAAAATTCAGATTTTGATGGAAAGTGCCCTATAATGCCAAAACCAGACTATGACACTGATGAGACTTTAATTTTGGACGATAGTGATGGCGATAAACTAAGAGAATTACTTAAAATTGATCCGATACACAAAGGAATTCTGACTGATCTTCAATCAGAAGTTCTTTTTGTAAATAGTTTTGTTGGATATTTTATTCTCGGTATGATCTTAACTTTGGTTTTAATCATAATTAAAGACAAATATTTATAATCTAATTTTTCTAATTATTCAAAATCTGATCTCAATTTTTAGACAAAAATTTTAATTCAAATAATTCTTTTGAATTTTTAACTTAAAATCGAACGTTATATTTTTTAAATTTTTAATCAAATTAATAATAAAACATTTTAAGATATAAGATAAATTTTTTTTTTTTTAAAAAATAAATTTGAAGATAAAATTTATAAAATAAAAACAAAGCATTTTTTTCTTGTAAATTTTATTTCATTATTAAAGGTAGGTTTCTTAGGCGAATTTTAAAATCGAACTCTGATTTTGAATTTTAATCTCTCAATAAAATAAGATTTTTTTTTTTTACATCAAGCATGAATGGGCTAAAATTTGAATTGAAAATTTGTGCCTTTATTTTATTAAGTACTTTGCTCGCTTACGGTGAAAATTCAGTCATATTTTATATTTCCGAACCTATTTCCTTCAAAAAAGAGAAGAGCATTTTCAAAAAAATTTTCAATGGTTCATATACAGTACCAGATGGAAAGTGAAATGGAAATGAAGGTAATAGTACATATTCCATTTATAAAATATACACTCTTGAGTATTGCATTTCAGAATTTACTATATTATTTGACAATCTGACAAAAAAGCATATATAAGTAATCGGTCATGACTACATTTGGTTTTTTTAAGGAGTATTGAATGATAAATAAAACAGAAAAAATATGATTTTGTTGCCAACAATAACAATTTAGAAATTTGGTTTTATTATTAATTATTAAGCTTCAAATAGTTTCTCAACCTTACTAAACATAACTTGATTATTTTATTTTCGCTTCCTTGATAAACTAATAATTTATTAAAATTCAAAATGCGCTAAATGAATAATTTGAATTTTTATTTTAATTTTCTTAAAATTAAAAAATTCAATTTTTTTTAAAATTAGTCAATAAAGATGGGTTAATTTTATTTTTACTTAAATGTTCCAAACTAAATAGCCTAGTCTGATAAACTTTTTCTTATTTTATAAAATTTGAATTAATGCTGTAATAAATTATTAATAAAGATATAAGACAACTAGAAAAGCTCGTTGAAACAAATTATTTTATATATAATCACTAAATATAAAATTGAAAAATTCATAAATTCAAAAATGCCTGATTTAGAATTAAATGGTATTCAAGTTAATTTTCCGTATGAGCCATATCGATGCCAAGTGGATTATATGACAAGTGTTTTAGAGAGCATAATTAAAGTAATTTAAAATTTAAAAAAAAAAATTTTATTTTAAAATAATTAGAAAAAAAATGCTATATTGGAATCACCAACTGGCACTGGAAAAACACTATGTTTGCTTTGTTCTTCAATTTCATGGCTTATTGCAGCTAAAGCTGACATGCAATTTGCCACTGTTCAACGCGAACTTGAAGATATCGATCCTGTACGTCCAAATTTAATAAACAAAAGTAGTTCGATTTTTTGTTAATAAAATAAAAAACTACTAATTTTTTTCTTAACTAGGTGGTATAAATGATCAAAATGATATAAATAAGAAATTAGCTTATCCTAAAATAATTTATGCTTCAAGAACCCATTCTCAATTAACCCAAGTAATCAAGGAGCTAAAGATGACTCAATACAAGTAATATATTCTTTGTCAAAAATTATAAAATATAATTTTTACTTCAAGAGATATAAAAACATGCGCAATCGGTTCAAGGGATCAATTGTGCATAAATCCACAAGTGAATCAACAAAAAAATTATACAACTAAACTTAATATGTGTAAAGCTAAAGTAAATGCCAAGACATGCTTTTTCTACAATAATGTCGAAAGTAATTTTTGAATAGAGTCAAAATATTTTAGATCTATAATAAATATTTTAGATATTATACCTGAGCTTAAAGCTATGACCACAGTAGATATTGAAGATTTGAATGCTTTTGGTAATAAACACAAGTAATTTTGAGAACAATCTAAAACAGTTTTAAAAAAGAAGTTAATTTTGAAAATCAAAAATTAAAAGATGCTGTCCTTATTATACCGCACGAAATCTTAAAGAAGGAGCTGATATTTTATTTATGCCTTACAATTATCTTTTAGATAAAAAAGTATTTAATCAACTCTTAATATTTTGATGAAAATTATTTTTTTTAAAAGCTTCGTAAATCAAATAATATAGAAATGAATAATACAGTTGTTATTTTTGATGAAGCTCATAATGTGGTTGGTTTAAAGTTGCATTGAAAAAATGTGTCTTATTATAAAAATAATATTTTATTAGGAGAGAGTTTGCGAAGACAGCGCATCGGCCGAATTTTCTACCACAGACATTGCCAGTGCCATGAGTGAGATTGGTTTTTTGCTAGATGAATTCCAAAAATTGCCTGAAGAAGACTCAAATTTTAGAGAAGATGATCCGAATGATTTAGAAAATTTAGAAAACGCAATGGCAAACATGCCTGCTACTTTAGAGGAGTTAAAGGATATTTTGACGATTTTAAAGTCTCTTGAAGAAGAACTAGATAGCATTAAAATACAAGGCAAAGATGGTCTGACCAAGACAGCAGTTTTTCTGTTCGAATTGTTGAATAAATGCAGTGTTAATTTTGATCGTAGGGGCTACATATTTGACATTTTGCAACGTTTACTTCAATACTTTGGAGCGCAAACTCCTAGTGCAAGGCATCACAACGGTGCTTCTTTGGGAAAATTTATGGACTTTCTTCAAACAATATTGTCTGATAATACAGTTTCTGACGATGGATCTGGTGATACAAGCAAAAAAATTAAAAAAATATCTCAATTTTACAAAGTTTGTATTATTTAATAAAATCTGTTCAATTTTTTATCTAAAAAATATTGAAGGTTTACATAAAAAATGATAACATAAAAGGAAGAATTCTTTGTTTTTGGTGTCTTTGCCCAGGATACAGCATGCAAGATTTGCTAGCGGAGGGTGCAAGATGCATTATATTAACTTCTGGTACTTTGTCTCCAATCAGCACTTTTAAAGATGAAATGAAAATGTAAATATATAAATTTATTATATTTATGTGGATTTCGAAGTTAAAAATAACGATCATAAATTGTGAATAAATGCAAATGTATCAGTTGACAAAATCTAGATTTAGTCACTGTAAAAAATTTGCAAATTATTGAATTTGCAGATTTTCGTAGTTAAGAATGATACACATTTTGTGTCAGCTCATATATTTGCAACACCAATTTTAGATTTCAATTTTAAAATTTAATGAATATTATTTTTTAAATCTAAAAATTTTTATAATTTAACCGACTGTTCGCATGACTACATACTCATTTGTTTAGGGTAGCCAACATGGATTTATATTTCTAACTAATACAATAACTATCAATATCATTATTTTATTTTTTGTATTTTTAAATTTATCTAATATGAAAATAAATTATATATCTATAAAAAAGGCTTGAAATATTCCAACAAAAATTATTTTAATTTTTATTTTTAATTTGAATAGAATTCTATAAAGGTTAAAAAAAATAATAGCGTAATTATCCGAATTTAATGACATGTTACTAAGTGAAATAATGGCATGTTTTATTAAAGATATTTTTTTTGAAAAAAACTTCTCACTTTAATCACATTAAGATTTATTTCATAATTAGCCATCTAATTTTTAACAGCATTTCATAAAGGCTAAACCACTTTTTTAATTTTTTTTACTAATTTCGCTTTTAATTGCATGTCATTAAAAATTTTTATTTTTTAAAATAGAAAGCTGAAAATTGAATTGAGTTTTTAAATAAAATTATAGTATTAAAAAAATTTTTCAAATTAAAATTAGTTATATGAAAAAAGCCCAAACTTTATTAGGACTGAAATGCCTTTTATTTGTATTTCTTAATTTAATAATTTTAAAATCTTATCTTTTCGTTATCAAGACCATTTGATGTTGTTCTAGAAAATCCTCATATAATCAATGAAAGTCAAATAAAAGTGCTTTCTCTGAGTAAAGGTCCAGACAAAACTATCCTTTCATCTAAATATACAAACCGAGAATCAGAAAATTACATCAACTCATTGGGTGAAACAATTCATAGTTTTTGTAGAGTTGTTCCACATGGTGTCTTAGTATTTTTTCCTTCTTACAGAGCGTTGGAATGCGCTCTCGATGCATGGAGAGTAATTAATTGTTCATTTTTTAAAAAAGCTTTATCAATTTTTAAATAGAAATCTAACATGTGGAAAAAAATTGGGGATGTCAAGAGTATTTTTGTTGAAGCCAAAAATAGCAAAGACTGCAACGACACTGTATTAAAATACTATGAGAAAATAAAAGAAAAAAGATCGAATGGAGCAATTATGTTTGCCGTATGCCGAGGAAAAATAAGCGAAGGAATCGATTTTAATGATAATAATGGTCGAGCGGTCATAGTGACTGGTCTGCCTTTTCCTTTGTTCACAGATCCTAGAGTTATTCTCAAAAGACAATACTTAGACGAGCACAAGACTTCCAGCGGAAACCTTTGGTATAACCAGCAAACATATCGAGCTGTTAATCAAGCGATTGGAAGAGTAATTCGTCACAAAAACGATTATGGAGCAATTTTGCTTTGTGATGAGCGTTTTAGTCAAATGTCTTCCATATCCCAGTTGCCTGGGTGGATGAGAGGCCACATCAAAAAAATAAATGAATACAATTTAGCAATGGATGAGCTAGGAAAATTCTTCAATGTAGCTGTTGAAAAAGTAAATCAACACAAATTTTTATTCTAAATAAAACAAAAATAATTTTAGTATCCAATTGTGCCTAAAATTCCCAGCCTTCAATCGAATGTGTCATATGTTAGAGCAGAAGGCCAAATATCCCAAAAAGAAAAAAATGGGGATATGATGGTTGATATTTACAGTGCTTATGGATCTCAAAATCCAGTAGTTCAATCAAACACTGATTCTGTTGAATCGAAAAATTTCTACGATGCTCTTGGTCAGTCAAAATCAGCAGCTATGAATACAGAAATGATGATTTCAGGAACTAGCAGAGCACAAAGTGATGAGAACAATTTCAAATTTATCTTACAAAAGCGTAAAATGGAAGAAGCAAAAAATGGAAAATGTAGAGTGGTTATTAAAGACACTGTTAGTGTTGCTGAAACAAAGTCTGAAAAACTAAATGACAGCAAAGCTTTGCTACAAAAAATAGCCAATATTCTTTCCAAAGAAGACTATCAAACATTTAAAGTTGCTCTCAGCAATTTTTACACAGCAAAAAAAAATTCTGATAATGAAAAAAAAATTAAATATTACAAAATTTTGCGCAGTTTGTTTGCTAAAGATTTAGAGATTTTTACTGAAATAGAAAAGTTCATTCAATTTACTGGTGTGTTAAAAGAAAAACAACAGGACAATGACAAAAAAGGAGCTAATTTAAAACGTAAAATAGATGATTGTAATTAAATATTTGTAAAATTCTATTTAAAATATAAATATATTCAATTTTTATTGATAAAATATTCCAAAATTTTTTTTTCCAAAATCAGAAATCATTCTATTATTTTACTTATTACAGACTACAATTTTTAAAATGAGAAAAAAATTTATTCAAAATTAATAAAAATTTTTATAAAAACCTTGCAAATGATGATGATATACTTATTTTTAAGTCCTTAATGTGTCGCATAAAGCAATGATCTACTATTTCGTGATAAAATATATTTTTCTTTAAATATTGTATTTTATTTTAGAACTAATTCAGAGTACTAACACTAGAAAGTTCGGCTGATTTTTAATATAAAATTTAAATGTCTTTATTTTTTGTTTAAATTAAAGAAAATAGATAAAAATTCATTCAAATTAGACAATAATTCGTTCAAAAAGACAAAATATTTAAATTAAAAAAATTAGTAATTAAAGCTTTAGATTTAGATATTGCAATAAAATGATTGATTTGGCTTCAGTCCTTTAGTGCAACAATCTCCACATATCATATTTAAATTTAATGAAATTAATTGTTTTATTGATTTACCACTTTTTTGGAATAGTGAAATGTCACTAATGTCGGGACCAATTTTTTGTAAAAAGTCAATTTTGAGGTATTTTCGAAATCAGTGACATATATCGTTATATCATTTTTAAAACCAACGACATGTCACAATATTTTTACAAATACATGTTGTTAAAATCGATATTACACGTTTTAAAAAAATATTTAAGCAATTTTTTAAAAAAGGTCTAAAAATGTGTTAAAAATTTAATTTTTATTTAAAAGTTATTTTAAATTAACCTCTTTTTTTTAAATTTTTCTAGATTTAATCTTAATCATTTTGTTAGTATAATGTCGAATGGAATAAAAGCTAAATTTTGGTTTAGTGTTTTAAACAAATTGTGCCTGGAAAATGATGAAGCGAAGAAACTAAAAAAAATATACTGGTAAAAAGAGCCTTTTGCCAATACATTAGTAATTAGAATTAAAAGATATTATTTAGATTTTTTTTTAAAATTAAAATTAAAAACATCTTTTAAATACTCAATAAAATATTATTAAATAAAACGAGAACGAGCTAAAGTGAATTTTTTCTTGCACTAAAAAAATAGAAAAAAAACAAAATTAGAATTTATGATTCAAAAATTGCATGCATAATTTGCAAGCCCATACGATTTTATAAAAAAAAATTAGATCGTACGTAAGCATATTATTTTACTTTAATTCTTAATCAAAAGACACATAAGCATAAATTTAAAAATTTTAATTTATTTCAAAAATTTGTATTTTGCCTTTTTCGAAACCGAAAGAATTAGTCATATTTTAGTCGTTTTTAAACCAAAGCCATTTGCCAAAATTTATTCGAATTATGTCTTCCCAAGAGCCGACAAAAAATGATGTTGAAACCATACTTAAGCGAGTACGTTCATTAGCAGCAAACAAGTGCTGTTTTGATTGCGGAGCCAAAAATCCCACATGGTCATCAATTACCTACGGTATTCTGATTTGCATCGACTGCTCTGCCACTCACAGATCCCTGGGCGTGCATATATCATTCGTTAAATCGACCCAACTAGATACTAACTGGACTTGGCTGCAGCTCAGATCAATGCAGGTGGGTGGCAACGCCAACGCTTCCGCTTTTTTTGAGCAACACAACTGTACAACCAAGGATTCTCAGCAAAAATACAACAGCCGGGCAGCTCAGATGTACAGAGAAAAACTGCACCAACTGGCGCTTAAAACACAAAGAACTTATGGAACCAAGCTTGCCATTGAGGATGGGGCCCCCAGTTCACAGCAAAACGCTAAGACAGAAACAGACTTCTTTAATGATGCTGTGTCCATTGAGAACACAATTAGGCCGGTCTCATTAAATCCTATTAAAGAGCCTGTCATTGAGGACAAAAGTCATGAGGGTCCTAATGTGGCTCCGTTGATTAGTGCCGATAGTGTTCAATCTTCATCCCATGTTAAATCGAGCATAATGCAAAAAAAAACAATTCAAACAAAAAAAAAAGGTCTTGGCGCACAAAAAGTAAATACTGATTTTAAGCAAATAGAAATGGCTATTTCTGAGCAAGAACGCTTAAAAGAATTAGAAAAAGAACAATTTTTAAAAAATAAAGAAGAACAGGAAAAGTTGTTAGAAAAACAAATGGCTTCAATGAAACTAGCGTACAATAATTTGGATAAACAGCGCGAAAAAGCTGAAGAAAAATTTAAATCTGATCCGAAAAAAGCTGAAAATTTGGAAAGACTTGGAATGGCTGTTGGTTCACGTGGAGCTGGTATTAGTCATAGTGCAGTTAGTGATATGCAAATAATTCAGCAAGACGATGTGTCAGCTCAATCCAAAAAAGCTTCATTTTTCGATGAATTCGACTCTGGTTTCACTTCTGCCAAATCAAATGCTTTCAATTCTAGAGATAATGACTTGGACGATATGCTGCGCGGATTCGGTTCATGTACAATTTTCTCATCCATTCAATTTTAAATTAATTTAATAAATTTGTCTATTAAAAGCTTCTAAATCCGACTGGGTGATGGTGGATAAGTTTACTGATGAAACTTCGAATAAACCATCTTCTGTTATGACAATCGATAATGATTTTAAAAAAGCAAGTTTTTCTGACTACAATTCAAAGACTTATTCAATGTCTGGTTCGAATGGTGAAGCATCTAAACGATTTGCAAACGCCAAAGCCATATCAAGTGACCAGTATTTTGGAAAAAGTCAAATGTCTGAAAGCGAAATTAATCAGAATCGACTCAATAGATTTCAAGGAAGCTCGGCTATATCGTCTGATGATTTTTTTGGTGACGGCCAATCTAAACCAAAATCAACTTATAACTCAACAGATATCGGATATATGAAGCAAGATTTTAAGGATGGTGTCACTAAAGTTGCTGGAAAATTGTCAAATATGGCATCGAATGTAATGAGCTCTTTACAGGTATTCAAAATTAATTTTCTTTTACTTGTATTCGTTTTAATTCTGCATCATTTGCTATTCAATGTCCAAGAATATTAAAAAACTATAGTTCTTCATAAGCTCTTCTCATTAATTATAATTAATCTAAATTTTCAGTTTCATTTTGGGTAAATGGCAAGTTTTTTTTCTATTTAAATTTTTTGAAATTTCAAATTTAGAGCGTTTCACTTTACACATTGATTTTTTTGTGCAACTAAGTATGCTTCACTTTGTTGCACTTACAGGACTAATTAAAAGCCTTTAGAAAAAAAGTTTCTATAATTCAAAATTAAAGGAAAAATTATTTAAATGTTTTATTATTTATCGTTTTTTTTATAAAATAGAAAATCACATTTTAATTAAGATTTCGCATAGATTAAAGTGAGATGAAATTAAGACATTGTGAATTTTCATACAAATATTCCTAAAATTATATAAAAAGAATTTTTTGATTAATCAAATTTTCGAAAGTTATCATTATAAAATTTGATAGTGAAACAACATGCAACAAAATATGTTTCACTTAATTCGAATCTAATTTTAAGGGAATAATGTTGGTTGAATAAATTAATAATATTTTGTTAGCAATTTTTATTTTTCTACATAATCTTTAGTTGTACATTTTTTTTTTGCAATTTTTTAATTTAATTTATCTAAATATCAAAAAAATTTGAAATTTTCGAAAGCAATCATAAAATTCAGATGAAATTAGTTTGCAATTCTAAATTAGCAAAAAATTTTACAAAACATAATCCAGTTGTTAAAAATTTAAATTCATTTAGCATTATAAGTAAAAAATAAAACAAAATTAAAGATTAAAAATAAATAGTATTTAAAATTTAAAGCTAATAATAATAAAAATATTAAGTTGCAGCAGTGTATATGACATGATTGCAAATGCAACTGTGCTTAGACACGCTGCTGAATTGTAAAAATGATCAAAAGCTTTTTTCTAATTTTGAAATAATATTTTTTTTATCAGAACATACAAATAAATTTATAAAAAAATAACTAAATAAAAAATAATATATCTTAATTGAGATTCTTTTATTTTGAGATGAATAAATAAATTTAATAATTAGATATTTTAAAAAATAAAAGTTCATTCATTTTAAACTTTTTTAAACTTTAATTTTTAAAAGAAATTTCAAAAAATTTTTGTTTGTCTATTTTTTTCTCAAGATTGTTCTCCATAAATTTTGTTTATTTTGCTTCTATCTGAATAAAATGAGGAAACCAGACCAAAAATTCAATTAAACTATAAATTTTTGAATTTTTATTTTTGTACTATTAATTAGCTTACTTTAAATATTCTTCTTAACAAAATCTTATGCATTATATCCATTTTCATTATTTTATTGATTAACCAATTTAAAAAAATTATCATTTTTTAATAAGAATAGACAAAAGTTTAAATAAATGTCCTAATTACTTTTAGTCTAGATAAAATACTTAAATTCTTTTTTATTTGTTTTAAAAAGGGATAATTAGTTAAACTATTTTTATTGAAAAAAAAATTTAAAGTACAAAAAAATGTCTCATTTTTCTTTTATTTTTATTGCTTTCATCATGTGGCCAAAACTTGACATTTTTTGGCAGACTTTGATATTTTCCACTTAAAAATCTTTAGAAAATCGCACAAAGGATCGGTTTGTCTAAAATAAAAATTTTTAAGTCACAAGTCTTAAGTCAAGTCAAGTCAAGTCATAACTTAGTCTTAATTTTTTGTGACTTAGACTTTAAACTGTGACTTATAAACAAGTCTTATTATTAAGCACACTTTTTTAGATCCTAAACAAAAATGATGCAGAATTCAAAAATAAATAAAATAAAATTTTAATATTGAATTTAAAAAGCGAAAAAATTGTAAGTTTAATAAAAACTAGATTAAAAGTTTAATTTTTCTTAATTAAATATTTATGTATGTCTACGTTAAATTATTATTTTGTTTAGCTATATTATTTGTTCAGAATTTTAGTTACGTTTTTGGCAAGTTTCTGTTTATGCTCAATTTAAATGTTACCAAATTAATGCCCAATTTTAAATTAATTTTTTAATTAATCTAGGATCGACTATGAAAAGCTGCAAGCGGCCAACCAAATCACAATCCACAAAACACAAAAACAATTAGAAATAATAAATATAGTTTTTTTTTTTTTAATATCATTGTTGTATTTTGACAAAAATAAATGCTCTCTCAAAATAGATAACTATCATGATATAATCATCAGCCAGTTTATAAAAAATATTTATTTTTAAATTTTCGAAACGTTCACTATAAAATAAAATTAAACAATAAAATAATTTTTCAAAATTTAATTAAATTTTTCCATTTTAAGCTTTTTTAATTAGTAATTTAAAAGGTCGTCCCACATTGTCTCGCATTGTCCCATTTAAATGTTCCTAATGCCGAATCACGGCCATTAATCAATACAAATGCATTCGGCCAAATTGTACTACGACCGAATGCTTAATTAAGTTTCATACCATCATAAAATAATCAATTCGAGCTCAAGCTCATTTAATGAATTTTCAATTCTTTTTTCCAAATCTTCGGCATCATTTGTTAACTAGTTTGCTAGTAGATTTCCAAGTCTAATTGTTTAAATTCAAGCAATTTAAAACAACTGAGGTTTAATTTTTTCACATTCTTTTGAACTTTTTTTATAAATAGCTTTTTCCTTGCATTCAGCTTTGAGTCTTTTTGATTAAATTAAGACGGTCAAATGAACCATTAAAATAGGCACTACTAATACATGAAAAATTTGCTTTAAATAATAGAATAAAAAACAAATCAATCCAACTTGGTTGTTTGATGTATAATTTGTTTATTGCAAGTTTTTAAAATCAATTAAGATTGTTATGCAAAATTGAATTTTGTTTAAATAAATAAAAAAACTAAATTTTTTTGTAATCAAACATGTAAGAAAGATTTTTTTAAAATCAAATCAAGCTTTAGCTTATAGAATGTTATTTTTTGTTATAATTCAATTTATTTAATTTATATACTTTAATAAAATTAGATTTATGTGTTTTTAAAAAGTGATTTATAAATATTGAAAAAGTAATGACAACAATTCAGACATTTGCTAAAAAATGTTTCATGGTTGAGTTGGAACCAAGTTTAGAAAGTAAGTGTGTAGCTGAGTCAAACTCGACTTTAATGTAGCAAGCTAATTTTGTCAATGCCTTTGGCCAAAATTCTTAAAGGTCATCAATATTAGATTAATAAACATTTGATACAAGCTTTTAATAATTTTTTATGTGTTAGCATTCTCAGCCAAATAATTGGAAATTTTTTAAAAATTTTTTCAACAAACTTATTGTATTAATAAACTTAAATTAGTGAATATGAGCCAAGATCTATCAAAATATTAATTAAGACCAATTAGGCAAATAGCCTGACTAGTTGATAGTAATTAGTTTATTATGAAAAGTGATGGCAAACAGTGACACATGTCTTTGTTAAGTTTTAATAATTTTGATCAAGACAAGACTTCGGCTTAAACACTCAAGTCCAACTCTGATTTAAAAAATTTTGATCAAATTTTTTTGGTAGTTCAATGGCAGAAAAACTTACTAGAAATATTTATTTTAAATAAGACATAATAAATAGTATAAATTGGTTAGAACAGTTGAAACTAATTCCCATACAAAAATTAAATGGTGAATTAAAGATGAAATAAGAAATTTGTTTAATTATTTATTTAGTATCCATTTTGTTGTTGATTAAATTTTATGAGAAAAGATAAAAAAAATGCTCGAAATTTTAGTTTCCAAGCTTGATTGGGAACGATTGTCATAGAACAACATCATTGCTACTCTTTTAAACTTGATCAAGCCGAAAATAGCTCGATTTAATTAGTCAGTCTAGAAAAGCAAAAAAAATGATCGAATGCTTAATTTAAAGCTTTGTTAACTTTTATCAAGGCTATTTAAAAACATTGTATTGTTGGATTTAGATTCTATTGTTGATGGTTTCGTTCACTCTTTTTTTAATTATCATATGAATAATGGACCCTATGAATAGGAAATTTAAAATAAACAAAAACGACAGCCAATATTTGACCAAATTTCAAGTGAAAAAAGCACAATTTTTGTTTGAAAATGATTATTTTATTTGGAACGAGGCCGAAATGTACCTCAGGTTTCACGAATTTTTTTCAAATTCGTCTAATCCAGACCTTTTGTACGAAAACGTGTGCAGAACCACCAGAGTTGTATTCAAAATGATACACGACGTTCACTTTTCATCCGAGAAGTCAAATGCTGCTCATCTTAAATTCTACGAAGTCCTGGTAAGCTAGTCTACATAAATAAAAAAAAAACTTAGTTCAAGAAAATCTTAATTTTATTTTAGGATGCTTGGGGAGCCTTGTATTTGTATATAAAAAAATTTGATTGCTTTCCATCCGAATTCATCTGCTGGTTCAAATCAATATATGAAATCTATCAATCAAACGATCAAACTATATCCTATGAGACTATTTTACGACTTTTTTTAATTGCTGGGAGTAATGAAAAATCAGCAATGGATGCTTTCAATATTATGACTGCAGTGAGTATTTAAAGAATTGATAAATATTGAAATAATCACCAGAAATATCTAGACATGAATTCAAAAAATAACTTAACACTAGACTTATTAATTCAAGTTCTAGTTTTATATATGTGGCTTTGCGAAAATAAATAACCTTTGAAATAATCTTTTATTATAAAAATTTATAAAATATAAAAATTTTTTAAGCATAAATAAATTTGAAGCAATTAGCAGTTTTTGATAGAATAATAATTTTTAACACTAGAAAGCCCGGCTGATTTCTCATAAAAAATTTCAAATAAAGTTATAAAGATAAATTAAACATTTTCTTTGAAAATTTATTAATTTTCTAAAAATTACAATCAATATTTTTAGCTTATAAAGATCATTTTTTAAAATTTTATTCATATGTGATAAAATCAAAATTTTAATTTTTCAAAAAGGGTTTAAAAAACCCCTCGGGCGTTCTAGTGTTAAGTCCATTCTAATGGTATATAGAAAAATTGTTCTAATGGATTTTTAAATTTATTGTAATAAAAAAGCCAAAATAATTAAAATATAATTCTTAGTAGATCATTAATATTTAATTTTCATTACTTTTGAATATAGTCAAAAATTTTAAAAGTTTATTTTTCTGATAAGACCATATCTTGCTAACTTAATAATCAAAGGCCGCAGCGGTCTTTTGAATTTGTTTTTTTACTTCCTTGTTAGTATTTTTTTTCAATTATATCTTAAATCAAAAATATTATAAAATTATTTAATTATTTTATTTTCATTGAAAAAAAGTAAAAAAAACGAGCCAAACAAAATAAGTTGAAAAATCCCTCTGTTAAGGTCCACTTTTTTTCACATTTTTTTTGTTCATTTTGCTCTCATCTTGATCTCCACGTATTTTAAGTTTTTTTAGAAGTTTTGTTATGATCCGCCTTTAATATGCCTGTTCCTTAACCAGAGATATTTGTAACTTAATTGGGCATCAATTTATTAAGAGAAATGAAATTTTTATATTAATAAATGTGAAAAAAAAGAAAAATGGTATTATTCAACCAGCTCAATAATCTCGCTTTAAATAAACTAAAAAAATGAAAAGTCAACTAAGCGACTACGTTTGTTGTCCTGCTTTGTCAATTTAGTTTAACTTAGTCAGCGTTCAATAGGACGTCAGTAATTAACTATTATTTTTGTTATTATTATTATTTGGAAAATTGAGATTTGTTGGATAAACTCTTTTATTCGCAAACTAATTTATTAACAAATGCAATAAAATTTATAATTATAGCTTCTCAAAAGTAATTAACTTAAAAGACTATGCAAAGCTAAAATATAAAGACTGTTCCATTTCAGGCTCTATCAGTTTATTAGAAATATTAAAAAAGAAAGTTTTAAAAATTTGAGTTACTTGGCTTATTATTTAAACTAAAAAATCATTCAGTTATTTTAGAATTAATCAAAATTATAGCGCATTAAAGAAAAATCTTTATCATTAAATGCTATACTGCATATTCTATTCGATTCAACATGCCACTATAGAATCTTTTTCATGTCAAAACACAGTGTCTGAATAATCCTAAAACTTTATATCCAATTTAAAATAATCTAAGTGCTCTGTGAGCCGCATGAGAAAAATTAATGATCAAAATTTTATGATCTTGTTCAAAAATATTATTCAAAAATTTCATACAGAAAAATGTTTTCATGTGTAGCAAAGCATTTAAAACAAAAAAAAATTTGTTCAATATGAATTTTTTTAAATAAATTCTTAAAAATTAAATTAAATTTTTTGATGATATTTTTTATTTTGATGATGATCTTCGATTTGCCACAAAATGTTCAACTTTTATTAAAATTTCTAAATTTATCTTTTAATTTTAGGTTTAAATTTTTTTCTAAAAATTTTATTTTAGAGAAAAAAGCTCAAGTTAAATTTTGATCGAGTGCTCTTTTTGCTTAAACAATTGGTTATTTCAAACGATGTTGGAAATTTTTGTCACGATTTAGTTCCGAGGCTAAAAAATTATCTTCTCTTCGACAAAACCGTCAAGCCTCCAGATCAAGTATTGAGAAATTATGACTATGAGCTAAATGATATATATTCAAATTTGAGCGATTGGAATACCAATATCCAATCTAGTAGAGTTAAAGAAAGAGAAGATAAAAAATCACGCAAAGTTGCTGAATTTGACAATTTTAATCTTGAAATTTCAAGTAAAAAATCAAATTTTCCTGATAAAGAATTCTATTTTAATAAGAATTCTTCACGTACTCAGAGCATAAAAGCCTCTTTGTCCGACCCTTCGACAAAAAACTCTTTTAAGCTTTCTGAATTTAAAAGAGAATTCAAAAATCAATCGAAGAGTATAAACAATTCAAGTGATGTAAGACTTGAATCCGAAATTGGAATGAGTGAATCTGGTTCAAATTTAACAGAAAAAAAAAGTGTCTATTTGAGTACTTCATTTAGTGAAAACGAGTTTAAAAGAGAGAAGAATAATTCGAAAAAGTCTTCTAAAAACCGGTCTAAATACAATTACAAACAGCAATATGCGGAAATTTTGTCTAATTTTCAAAAATCATCAAATTCAAAAATGAATTTTTTTAGCAAAAATAATTCGTCAGGATCAGACCTGGCCACTGCTAGAAAGGACTCAAAGAGCTCTCATTCTATATATGAAAATCAATTCAAAAGACCAAGTGACTGTTCGTCAATGAGTGAAAATTTTTACGAAAATACATTGGTCAGTTCGTCGCCACAGGACAAAGAGATAAAAAATTTTTCAGCTTTGCCTCAATCAAAACAGGAAAAAATTCTCCAAAGTATTCTCAATGAGATTTCAACTCTTAATCAACGAGTTGATTCAAAGTCACGAGAAAAACTTAGAGGCCAAAGGTCTTCCAAAGTAACCAACTCTTCCTTGGATACTTTAGATGATGTAGATTCAGAGCAAGATATGGAAGATTATTATTCTCAATCAGACTTTAAAGAAACTGATTTTGAAGAAAATTTGTGGCCAGATCAGAGCAAAATTAAGTACTTTTCAAATTATAAAAAATACTTTGACTCTGAAAATAACGAAAGCTTGAATAGGCAAGCATTCTATCTCGATCAAGACTGGAGTCTTTCACAAAATTCAAACACGTTTAACTTAGGTGTAAATGAACATCGAATTATTAATGAAGTACTAAAAAAATTAAGGCCTATGGTAGAAAAATATGTCCGCAAAGAGGTCAGAAAATATTTTGATAAATCAAAAATTTTTAATCGATACGAGTCGAGTTTGACTAAAATTGGAGACTTTTAAGAAATAAATTTTTATTTTTTTAGTTAAATAAATTTTTCTTTGAAATTTTTTCGTTTTTCTTTAAATTTGATATAATTTAATTTAAAAACATTTCAAATCAAAAAATAATATGCCTATCCGGTTTTGTTATCTGTTGATAAAATTTATTTTGTCATAATTTCTCTCACGGTTTTGTTATCAAAGTAAATCAAGGAAAAAAATTTTATATTTAAGTCAATTTAAATCAATTAATTTAATTTTTTTTTAATTCATCACAACAATTACCTCATGGTTCAAGTGTATCTTTTAGAATCATTCAAAAAAGTAACAATTCAAAAGATTCGATTGTGTATCAGTTTGAAGAACAGGTGAACGTGGGTTAAAGGTCCATTTGAGAATAAAAAATAAAAAGTTAACTGTTAAATTAATTGTATCTAAAATTTATTACAAAAACAAAAATAATTACAGTGATTCCATCAAATTTGTAAGTTTTTAAGATAAGGTTGTGGCTGAGAGTTTATCAAAGAAATCTTTTAAATAAAAAAATTTGAATATTCACCTCAACCTCCACCTTAGCCTCAACCTTATCTCAAAAAGTTACAAACTTGATGGTATCACTGTAATTTACATTTACAAAAATTTATTTTCTTTTAGAATTTATTTGAGTAAATGTGATAAGATAAATAGCACAGTAAGGCCACCTAAAGTCTTACTCAACACTTAATCTGCCCTTTCATTGTACCTAAAAACAAACTTTTCTTGCACAATGCAATATATCTTTTTTGTTTGACAATAAAGTCAGTCTTTTCAGTCTCAAGATTTTTGTATTATGTGATTTTTTGCAGCATCAACTTATCAAATATTACATAAAGAGCAGATTCATTTATTTTTGTGTAATTAGCTGGTTCAGGCAGTTGGATACAATTTATTCGGTGTCTAATTCGAGTGAACTGAATTTGATTAACCTCTTTCCAATTTTTACCATCTTTACTAGCTAAATTTTTAGACAATTGTTGAATTGTCATCTGATGACTCACAATCACTGTCTTCAACAATAAATTCTTCTTCTGTCTGAATTATCATCTTCAATAAATTTCATTTCACTCTCTGCATCAGCATCTGAATCACAATCATTTAGGGTACGAAATCGCTCTAAAGCTTGTTTTGCACTAAGACGAGTATCTGGCATTGTATTAAAGAATTAAACAAGTATTTAAAGAAAAAAAAAGTTTCTTTATAGACCCAAAAACGATGTCTGATCAAATCTCAAAGTCAATGATTTTTGAATTTATTTTACATCATACTTTCAGAATCTATTATAAGTGTAATGTACCAGAAAATATTTCAAAAAAAATAAAATATTTTAGCTTAGTTTTATAAAAGACTATATTTATAAATAAATTTGAAAAGAAAAAATTTTCTTAATATTTATAGCTTAAAAATGAGAAGCGGTCATTTTGACCGCTCCTGTCCTTTAAGGTAAATAGACTTTTATATTCCAAACCGATTATTTTTATGAATCGAGAGTATGCTCATTTTAAAGCTTTTTAAAAATCAAGCCCAAAAAAAATTCTCAATAGATTTGATTAAAAATTGACTTAAAATAAAATTTTTCTTGATCCTGTTTTGCTTTGATAACAATAAATTGAAAATGCTTGAAATCTTGTGGACTTTTGGTCAACCGATTTTTCTATTCCCTAAACAGTCTTTGCAATATATCTTCCTACTTAAATAGTTTATCCTCATGTAAAAGATCTAAGCTCATTTTCTATATTACCAACTAAGTGAAATTCATTATGTATTTTGAATGATATATTTAGAATTATATAATCTTGAATTGATCAAAATTTATCTTATCCTACCGCAAAAAAAGCATTGTAATATATATGTAAGCGAAATTTTTTTAAAAGGTAAAAATATCACTATCCAAAAAAATTTACTGTACAAAAAAAACAAAACTTCAAGTAATTATATTTTTATTTTTTGCATTCTTTTTAGCTCTTACTCGAAAATTTTTTCTTAGTACTTCAGTAAAATAAAATATTTGAAGATTCATCCTAGTGTTTTTTGACTATTACTCTAAAAATGGCACAAAAGCGTATACGCTTTTATTAATTTTAAATAAGATCTTTAAAAATTTCGTATACGCTTTTATGCTATTTTACAGAAGAAGAAATTTATAAATTATTTAAGAGCTATTATTTATAATAAAAATTTAAAATTTTAAGCTTTAAGAGAATAGCTTTAATGAAATAAACGAAAACTTTATATAACGTTTTTATTTCAACATAGAAATCTTGAAAATATGCTCACTTTTTCTTTTAATTGTAATTTTTATTATTATCCTCATTAATTTAAACTAAAAAAGAAAAATGACTCAAAAAATTTATTGAAAATTAATAATTTATTTGAAAGAATGGTCAATTCGAAAAGTGGAGAAAAAGCTATTGACGGCCTTTGTTTAATTTATAAAAATTTTGTTGCAAAATTTGAATTTTTTAACTTAAATATTTTGCTGTTGTAATTTGAAATTAGGCTTTTAATCATTGTATCATTCAATATTACCTTTATTAATTTTTTTAAGTATTTAAAGAGCAAATTTTCTTCAAATTTTTTCTTTTAAGCAGGATTCTAAGCTGATAAAAAGAAATGTGCATATTCAGACTAAATTGTTTGGTTAATTTAATCTTTCAATTATTTTCAAAATAATTAAAATTATCATAACCAAATTTATTATCATTACATTGATTAAATGAAATAAAACATATTGATCGAAGGATTTCTACGATTTTAAGAAACATTATCATTTTTTTTTCTAATAATGAAAAATTTTTATTTCAATAGATTTTCCAGGCATAAATTAAGCTTAATCTTAAATTTATTGGCAAAATTTTTTAAAAATAAAAGCAATTTTGTTCTTATTTTAAGTCAAAATTTTTTAATCAATAGTTCAAAGACTAATTTATGTTGCAAAAATTTTAAAATCAAAAATAATTAAAAAAAATTAATAAATAAAAAAATTAAATCAGTAAAAATTTTTTAAGTTATTCTAAAATTTTTGAAAAAATTTCTAGTAAGTAGATTTCAAAACTTTAATTTTTTTTTAGAAATAAAACAATTCATTCTATTTAATTATTTAACTGAGCAAGAAAGCCCAGTGTACAACATAATTGCACAATCCTTCAATTAAACACTCAAGTTGAAATTCTTAGATTTTAGATTAAAATTGAATTAAATATAGAAAAATAAAGTCTACAGATTATTAGAAATCAATATTAAAATAAACAAAAAAACTTTTTTCGATCTTTCATGCATTAGGAAAAATTGTTGGTTTCAAAATTCTCGTATATATAAATCAATAAATAATCATCAATTAAACATCAAGTGAAATTTAGAATTTATAAAGATATTTTTCCATATTGAAACAGTTTTATTTTTAATTTTAGAGAAAAGAATTTTATCGTTAGCTAAGAAAAAAATCAATCTATATGTTTTAAGTCAACAAGAATATAAACGAATAAAATGAAAAAAAAATGAAAATTTTCGACCAAATATTTCCGGCTTCGCTATCCAACTTTTCTACTGTTGTTGAAATTTTCAAGGCTTCAGAAAACTTAACAAAAAAAAATCCAATTTATCTTAAATAAATAAATGAAAAATAAAACTATATTTTTTTTTAATTAAAGATTTTTATTTATATTTTTTTTATTGATACATTTAATTATTGCAAAAATAAAGAAATCGAGCATAGTAAAATTTATGATCAAATTTCAAACTTGCTCAAAATTTATTACTTGCGTAATTGATTGCATTGCAGACTTCAGAATTTTTAAACTTCAAATACCATATTTTAAAATTTGAAAAAAAAAGGAAAGCCGCATGTTATCTTGCAAATGATGAAATTACGCATTTTAAATATTTTGAGCACATTTGAAATTTTGAAATTTGATCATAAATTTTACTTTGCTACAAATCGTCCATAAAATTTAGGTTCAATCTATTTATCATTATGTAGTCATTTTTAATTTTTCGAAATTTTTTTTTTTGTCGATTATTAACTGAAAATAATATGTACTTTTTGTGAAAGCATGCTTAGCTTTAAAAATGAAAAGCAATATTTTCAAATTCATCAGGTAATTTAGAAAGTAATAAATTATTTACAAAAAAGGTAAATTTTCTGTAAAAATTTACACAATTAAAAGAATCAAAATATTGAAAAAATAATCAATAAAATATCAAATAAAATATTAATCTTTTAATAATTTTATTGATAACAAAAGCCTGATTTACCGACAAATATAGATATTGTTAACTATTTTATGCAATCTTTATGTTCATCAATCTATTTTGTTTTTCAAAATTTTTTCTTATTTTATAGAAATCAATTAAGATAAGAAGGATGCATTCAATTTAAAATTTATCCTCTTATGAAAAAAAAATAATATATACTAATAAATGAAAAATCTGATAGATTATGAAAAAAAAAGATTAAATAGTAATTAAAAATTTAAGGAGCAAAAATAAAAAAAATCATGAGAGAAAATATTTGAAACGATTATAAAAAGAACAAAATAATCACATTTTTTGCTTGAAAAGTTTGCTTTTCGACTTTTCTATTAATAAATTCATCTTGTTTATTATGCATATTACTAGAATTTTGATATTCCATCCATCACCTATGTTTCATATTCTTCAAATCATATTTTCATGCTAATTAAAGATCTTAAGTGTCAATTGGCATCCTGTTTTATTTTTAAATAGAAAAAAAAGGTAAAATTCTGCTTCGCAATTTGAAAATTAGTCAATTTATTAAATTCTTTATTTCAAAAAAACAAAAAATTACAATAAAAATAGTAGGCTGTCTGTATATTATTTGTTTATAAGTGTAAATTCTGTTTTATTTTTCTTATTTGAAAAAATAAACTGTAAATTTTGTCACCACAAAATTTTTGAAAATGAGCATGGTTTGAATTAGGAAAAAGAGCGCAAATTTTCTTCGATAAAAAGTCGGTAGGAGATTATTAATGCATCAGTCATTTGATAATGCTAAAGAACAAATTATGTGATTTTTTAAGAAAAATTGATTTTCCAAAAATTGAGTTATATTTATTAGTCAATTAATCTGTTAAGAATCCAATTTTAACATACCATTTTGGTTTTATTAAATAAAGTTAGATACCATGCAATCAAGAGGAAAAAAACTGTTGCTAGACTTTTGCTTTGAAAGTTAAAGCGAGGAAATAAGAATTCAAAATTAATAAATAATAATCTAATTTAAATATTTTGATTTTAGATTGTTAATTTTTGTAATCAAATGAAATCGATTTTTTCTAAATATTCACTAACACATTGGATCTAAGCTGATTTTTCCAAACAAGTCTAGCCATGCTTACGATATTCAATCTAAAAAAGTTGATGCAAAAGCGTCGTCTAAGCCATAATGCCTTGAAGTTGCCAATAGTCAACGATACACCTTTAATTCAGCATATTTATGAAAGTCCAAACTGGAACTTGAATATATGGCCGATGAACTATGACGAAAGCAAGGCTATGTTTAAGATTAAAAAATCTGATTCCATTGATCAATTTGACTTGTTGACCAACCTCACCAATTTTTTCTTGATCAAAAAAGAATTTCAGGATTTTGGGTGTCGTATTGACTATGAGTCTTGTCAGCACATTCCTCGTTCGTTGACTTTGCCGATCGGAAATTATACAAACAATTGTGCTAGATGCTATTATTCATCCATTCAATTGTATGTGGCACAAATTTTCCGCTCAATGGACACCGACTTTGACAATAGACTAAGCATCGGAGAATTTAGACGCGGTGTTCGAAATTTAATAGACAATATTTTTTATTATGAAGAAAGTGTCGAAAACTCGGAAGAAATTTTCCTTTACAGACGAAATTCTCTAAAGCTAAACAAAAAAAATAAAAACAAAGTGCAAATAGATGATAAGCTTTTGTTTAAATTGTTCAAAGATTTTGATCTAAATCACGATGGGTTCATTGATTATTGTATTATAATTTGGCTATTAATTTATTTTTTATGATTTAACAATAATTTTAAAGGTGAATTTGTTAAAGGATTCAAATTGCCAATGTGTCCCAAGCGACTAAATCTTTTGAATGCTGCTTTTGATAAATTGGATTACAGAACCCGTGATAATGTGGTAGATGCTGAAGACGTCAAATTTTGGTTAGTCAATAATTCCAATATAAAGAAAATAAATGAAGGAAGAATAAATCAAGTATTTACTAAAATTATAAATAATAATAAATAAATTTTTAAATAATAGAGAATTTTGATCTGGATGAATCAGTTTGACAAAAAAAAAGACCTAAATTCACGTATTGATCGTGAAAAATTTATTGAATTTTATCAAATTTTATCAAGCACTATAATTAGCGATGCTTATTTTGACTTAATTATTCGTTCATCATATAACATTTAACATAAAATAAATAATTTTTAAATTCCAAAATAAATTTTTTACTCTGACATTTTTTAATTTGTTTTAAATTTACGCCAATTTTGATTAAGTCCATGAAATCAAAATTTTAAAAATACAAGTAGTAAGTAGAACAGCAACTTGAACTGTTAACAAGTTCATCCTTCCATCCAGACATTCAGTTTTGCCTTAGAGCTATTTTAATTCTTGCATTTTCAGTTCAGTCTGGTAATATGTTCCAAATTGTCCTTGATCATTTGAATAAGGTCACGTCTCTGCACTCTTATTTGAAGATTGGTCAGATTCATTTTGTTCAATCTATCAGCATAATTTAGTTTTCTCAGTTCGGACACCACTCTCGTTGCTCTTCTGAGAACCTTTTCCAATTCATTAATACATTATCACATTAGACAGTTTGGACACAAATAGCTAATCGCATACTCTGTGTGGTCTTAAAAATTATTTGTATAAAAGTGTAGCGTTGTATTTGTTAAACAATTTAAATGATTTTTTATTGTTTTTCAGGTCATTTTTCAATTTTGTAATCAAATTTAGAGTCTGTTTTACCCAAATGCAAGATGATGATGGTAATTATTTTTGTGTCATGTGCATAGGCCTTACACTCATTTTCAAATAGCTCAAGCATCTCATTGATCTAAATAATGAACACTATTGGACCCAAGACAGAGCCTTGAGGAACACTAACACAACTAAAGACCGAACCGAAAGTTATGTCCAGTTAATATTCTCCAAAAGAACTCTTTGTGTATGATCAGATAGAAATTCAATAATCAATTTTGCAATATTTTCAAATAAATTATCTTGTTTTTATTTAAACCTCTCTATTAACTTTCTTTTCAACTTAAGATATAATAAAATTAAAGATCAAGTATTTCTTAATTCATTTTAAAAAGTAAATCAGCTATTTTTATTCTAAAATTCTTTAGAAATCACCTTTACTTAACCCTAAAAATTTTTAAACATGGGTCTATAGATTTAAGTTATTGTAACTTTAATTTTTTGAAAAATAATAAAAAAATCTAGAAGGCTTAGGTTAAGCTAGATTAGCAATAAAAATAAGCCACTTTTTACACTTTTAGTTAAACTTATCTTCAATTTTTTTTCTTATAATTTAAATGTTTAACTTTTTATTTAAAAGAACAAAAAAAAACTGATTAAAATGAATCATTGATAACTTTGGACCATTAAGATTTATTGAATTTTTTCCAAAAGTAATAAGCTCACATACTCTGTCATTTCTTGCATAAGGAAAATCCAATTATTTGTGGAAAATTTTAAATATAATTTAGTTTTATTAATGCTTTAAATATATTTTTTGATTTACTGTATTCGAGTTAAAAAATAAACTTTAAAATTGGTAACTCCTACTTTTGAATAGACTTAACACCTTAGTAAGTAATCCATTACCAAACCAAATACAAATATAAATTTAAAGAGTGCTAAAAATGCTTAGAACATTTTTTTAAGGTGTTAGATGGCTTATTTTTTAAGTAAACCTTGAAACAACTTCGTATTCCCTTGTTCAATACTGCAGCTTCATAAATTGAATCAAAGCTTTAGCACATGCATTTAAAAACTTTTTGTCCACGTTAAAACATTCTAAATTACATCGCATTCTCCAAAGACGTGTTTTTAGCTTTCTTGATATTTTTAGAAATTGATAAAGATTTTAACTGTTAAGATTTTTAAATTCGCCAAAGCTGTGTTCTAATTTATGAAGCTGCAGTATTAAACAAGGGAATACGAAGTTGTTTCAAGGTTTACTTAGAAAATATTCCATCTTAAACACCTTTACTTGCCTTAAAATTAAAAGTTAAAGTATAAAGAATTATAAAAATGTTCTAAGCATTTTTAGCTGTCTATAAATTTATATCTGTAGAGTTTAGAATACAGTAAGTTTTCTGAAATTTTAATTATTTAACTCTTACCTAAATTTTTTAATCTAACTGAGTCAACCATCAACAAAAGGAAAAATTGCCTGAAAATATCAAATTAAAACACTAAAGCTTTAAAAAAACTCAAAAATAAGACTTAAAATAAAGACATTTATTCAAAGCTCTTAATTTTTCGAAAGGCGTTGCAAAAATTTTTTTATTTTATTTATTAAATTTTTCTAATTAAATTTTTAGAATATTTAAAATTTTTGTAGAAATTTTGTATTAATTATTTTTTTTCACTAATAATAAGATTTTATTGTTGTTCATTTTGTTGATCGTTAAAAGATCATCGGTCCAGTTTTTCTTCAAATTAAAATATTCTCAAGTAAATATCTAAAATAAAAATTCAATTTAATATAAATGGTTATCTTAGTCTCCTACGACTTTGTTGCTTTAACATCAGAAAACCAGGCTGATTATTGATAAAAATTTCAAATTTAGTTATGTAGGCAAATTGAATATTTTTGTAAATTATATTTCTAACAAAAAATATCTAGGTTTATCTAATGTTAGTGTTTGGGCCCGTCTATCTCCTCGTTTAGGAGCAGCGATTTATTCTCCATAATAACTAAAACGCTTATAGCTTAGCTAGTCAACAAAACCAGTGATATCGACAAAGATGTGGCTATATCACAGTTAAAATTATTTAAAAAAATAAAATTAATTTAAAAAAAAAAATTCTTAATTTTTGGAAAAAAGTCTTTTTTTTATTTAAAGAAAATTTTAATATGATAACTAAAAATTTTGTGCATTTTTACGCTAGATCAAGATCTAATTCAGCTAGAAAATCCGTTTTTTTTTTAGAATTATTGAATTAAGAAAATTTTTTAAAATATATATTTTTTTCAATAGTATAATTTTCATCATTTATATTAATTAAACTAAAATTGAAAATAAAAAAAATAGATGATTCATCATTTTTTATTGATTAAAGTAAAAATATTAATTATTGCTGAAGGCATGTGTGGTTAATTGTTTAAAAAGATTTTAGTAAAAATAACCACTAATGTAAAAGAAAATTATTTTATTTATTAAAGCTTATTTAATTGAAAAACAAAGATAATAATTTTCTCCAAAATTTTAGTTTAATATTTTTTTTGTTTAGAAATAATTGTTTTAAGTTTGCCAGAAATTGATTTTAATTCACAAAAATATTTGGATGAAATCACCTGAAAGTATTGAATGACTAATTTAAAAGATTATTTTTAAGTTCCAATTAAGATAATCCTAAATAGGATTTGGAAAATACAACTGTACATTGAAAATGCTATTTAAATTTTGACGAAAATCGTCAATCGGATTAAGGATATTTTTAATTTGTTTTGAAACTTATATAAATGACTTTGGCGTAAAAATTTTCATTTTTAAATTAACAGAAAACGAAAGTTTTTAAAACTATTTTTTATTTTGTTTAGATTTGAAAAAAAAGTAAAATAATGAAGTATCCACTAGTTTTTCTAAGTTCATTAATTCTTATTCAAATGAGTAGAACATCAAGCTATGTAACCAATAATAATCCGGAGTCACTTGAATTAGCTAATGGTCAAGAAGGAAATAAAGAAATTAATGAATTTAGTGGTCAAAATTTAAATAAGCTGTTATCAGATTTGGCAATATTAAACCGAAAACTAAAGCATGTGGAGCTAATGACCGAAAATTTAATTGAAAAGCCCAATATTAACAAAATACGCAAGAGCTTATCCGAAACTGATGATTTATTTGAAATGGAATTTTGCTCTGAGTGCTTTTTGAGTCAAGCAGAATCTAATGAATGCTTATATTGTCATCTAAAATATCTGTATAAGACGTCAAAAAGAACAAAACCTTCATCTAAATATTGGTATACAAGAGCTGGAAAATAAGTTTTAAGACAAGAAAAATTTTTGAATGTTTTATTTATGTTATTATTTTTGTCGGTTATTTAATTAAATATTTTGATTAATGCGATACTTTTTATTTTTTCAATAATTAATTAAAAAGATTTTTTATCTTTAAATTAAAACAAAAAAAAAACTTCATTAATTTTAAATAAGTTCTAATTTATTAATTACCACATTTGTGCAAAAGTAATAAAAAAAGTCATTTTAAAGTCTTAACTGACTTGACTTGAAATTTTTTTTGGAATTCAAAACTTGAGCACTGACTTATGAAAAAAAACCATTTAGCACAAGGCTTTGTGATCACCCCAGTTGTTTTTTTATTTCTATTAACGACCTGACAGTTAAGCTATAAAAATAAATGTCTTTTCTATGCCAATGAATGCAAGTACGCTTGGTAGAGCGGTTCCGTAAGACTGGCTTGAAAACAGTTTTGGAAAGAACCGGCTCTAAACCGGTTTTGTGATTGATTTTTCGCTGCTACTTATTTAATTCTTATTTATTTAAATTTTTTAGGGAGATACTAAGAAAAATATGTTGCAAATTTTTTTGAAAATAATAAAAAGATTTTTATAAATTATTTGATTTATTAAATATATTTTTAATTTAAAAAATTCAAGTTAAATTAAAAAAGTTTTTGTAAAAAAATCAATTCATTTTTGTTGTCTTCTTTTTAAATAATTAGAAATTTTTTCAAGTTTTAAAAATAAAACTTCGAATTTTATCTTGTTATAAAAAAAGCTTATATTATTAATTTAAAGTGTCAATCCGGTTCTAATACAGTTTTTCCAATTGCTCGACCAATAGGGCAAAATATTTTGCAGCTAGGCCTAGTAGATCGGTTTGAATTTTAAAACCAGGTTTAAAACCGGTTTTGCCTTGTTCGAACCAATCCAAATTTATCATTTACTTAGGGATGATATAGAATTATTAGTTAGTTGGTGTAATTTGATTTTAATTCAAATTTTAATTTTAATAATATTGATTTTAAAAATCTAGACTATGGTGGTAGGCTCAAGTCCTGAAATATGAAAATCTGAAAAATTAAGCTGAAAGGCGTTTGGGAAAATTCAAATGTTTAAAGTTAAAAATAACAAAGATCAAGTCAACAGACAAATTCCAATCATAATTTCAGTCAAGAAAGTTTAGAAATACAAGAGGCCATGCATACAAAATGAAAAGAGAAATAAAGGATAATAGGGCTAAAGAATGGAACTTTTTTTTTTCAAATCGTATTGTGGATTGAAAACAATGTAATTAGAAATTTGAATTTCATTTTTTTACTCGATTAAAAAAAAAACAAAAAACATTATGTTTCAATTTTTTTTATCTAAGAAAAAATATTTTCACACTTTTGTATTTTTAATTTTTCAACTTTCATAGCAACCAAAGACTACTCTTTTACGTCAAAAATATCCCTTAAGATTTAATTGATGGTTTGTTTTGAAAATATGTTTACTCTTTAATCGCAAATTTGTTTTCGATATTTCAAATAATTTATCGTAAGTCTACTTAAGTATAATTAGATTACTTAAAGCATCTAGATTTTTTGGCAATTTAAAGTTTTTTACCTAGAAATTAAATAATAAAGCATTTACAAATTTAATATTTTATTTAAAAACTATCAGTTCTATGAAAATAAGCAATATTGAAGCGAATAATTTAAACTTTTTATTTAAGTCTTTAAGTAACTCTTTTAAAAAAATCAATTTAAATGAATGCCTAAAATTAAAATTATTTTTAAATTTTAATTATTTTAATTAAAACAAAATTATTCCAGGTGGATTTCCCTTTATTTTCCATTATAATTAAACATGCATTGACTAGAAACAAGGATGGTGAAACCTTATTTTTTAATATTTATTTTTAATTTAAAATAAATTTCAAATATTAAAAGACTATTTCAAATGTTGAGAAATCAATTCGAAATTATAAGAGAAAAATTTTTTTTTCTGAAATAAATTAGTCATTTCAAAAGCCATAGATATACTTGAATTTAATTAAAAAACCCATCAAAATCATATGTAAACATTCAACAAAACCTATAAATTAGAAAAAATCATGTCGAATCTAATCATAATGGTACCAAAGTATATTTAAATAAATAACAATTAAGATTTTATTGATGTTTTTAATTATATGACTACGCTTGAATTGGCATTGTTAGTTTTTGGTCAAATAAACGCTCAACAATAAAAAAGTTTTTTTCAAATATTTATTAAATTTTATACAAAATTTTTTTAGTATAAGATTGACTGCTGTTCTAGAAAAATAATTCAATAATCAAAATAAAATACTGCTATCTAAGTTACACATTTAAAATACCGGAAAGCTAAATTTGATCTAAATCGGTTTCAGAAAAGATTAGAACCGAGTTTGCTTGAAATATACACATTAATCGATTATATTTAATCTTAATAAAAACTCTTTTCAAAAGAAAACATTATTTCTTTTACAAAAATGTCTAGACCTATAACAGAGTGAAAAGAGCTCGAACTAATTGATTAAAATAATTTTTAAAAAAAATCTTCAGCTTTAATTTAAATATTTGAGCACCAAAAATAAAAATAAAATCTTTAAAATAAATGTGAAAAAAATTTTTCTTCTTTTTTTTTTGTTTTCTTTATTTAATGCTTATCATGGCGTTTAAGCCAAGCCGAGTTTAATAATTGATGTAGATTAAATCGTTTCGAAGCGTTCATTTGAAAGCAGCTGTCCAAAAACTGCAATAAATCGTTGGATACATTGGAATAAGGCAGTGGAAATTTTCCACTAATTATTTGTGATTTGGACCGGAAAGGATATTTGCCGAATACAGCAAAGTAGAATGTGACGCCAATGGACCATGAAGTGGCAGGCTCGGACTCGTAATTGCCGGATAAAATCCATTCGGGTGGCATGCACTCTAAAGTGCCTTGGAACTCTTTGAAGGGCTCGTTGCGACCTCGGAAATTGGCTGCAGAGCCGAAGTCAATTATTTTAATGGAATAGTCTTCAAGATTTACCAATATATTTTCTGGTTTTATGTCTCTATGCACAATGCCTTTGGCAAAAATGGCCAAATTTATCTTTATCAGTTGGTTAAACAAACGTTTTAGTATCGATTGGCTAAAGCTGAATGGCTTTCCGTTGGCCAAATCGAACAATGTCATACATTTATTCAATTTTTCCATAACTATCACAAAGCATGTCGTCTCCTCAAAATAGTCATAGATCTTGACAATGCCAGGTGTGTCGCGCAGCCGAATCAAACACTCGATTTCGAATGGCAAGTAGGAGTTGCTGCGCGACGATGGATTATGCATTGAAGAAAAGTGCTTATTGGACCAGTTGACAATGCCTGACTTGGGAATGAGCTTGATGATTACTGGCAGACCGTCGTCGGACCGAATACCTTCGTAAACTCGGCCATATCCACCAAAGCCTATCGATTTTATTAGTTTGTAGGTTGGCTTATTATTCGACGATTGCACTGCTAGAGACGAATATGTATCAGCGTATGAGCCGTGTGTACTATTCGAATTAATCCGATCCTCAAGAGAATTCTTAAATAAGAAAAAAGAGCCATTTTTTTTTATGATTTTTTTTGAAAAAAATTATACCGATTTAAAGTTGTAATTTAGCATTTTTAAATTGGATGGTTTACGGCGCGAAATCATATAAATATCGGATTTTGGAACTAGTGATTAAATTAATGTATTTATTTGTTAGATATTAAATTAAGATCTAAAGTATTTAGTAACAAAAAAATTATTTTATTTTTCCAATTTATATTGATTTAAACAAAATAATAAAGCATTTTAATTAGATTGATTTATTTGGAAGACTTTGCTCAATTGTTCAATAATTATTGGTATGCTCAATATATGACTGTTTATACTTCTAGCTTACGTAACCAGAAACGATTAGAAAACTAAATTGGAAAAAAATTAAAATTCTCTCGATTATTATCTTAATTTTTTTTTTATTATGTACGTGGGTGTTTTTGCTGCATGGAAAAAATATTTGCTTTCCAACTCGTTTTTAAATACTACCAACGAGAATGTTTAGCAAATGTGTACCTATTCAAGTGTAAACAAAACTTTATCAAAATCTATTTAAATTTGCTACAATGAATTTATAAAGAAAAAAAGAATAATTTATCTGATTCAAATCTGCATACTCGATGCTGAATCTAATAAGTTAACTATTCAGGTGTCTTTTGTTTCCAACTACTTGACTAATTAGACTTTTTTTTCTGTGGGAAATTAAGCACACAAACGAATAAATTAATTTTCTAAGCAATATGCTAGCGGTGCATGGCAAACGCGGCAACACAAATACAAAATTGACCAGTAAGGCTATAAATAGACCATGACTCGGCTATTCTGCACTAGCCTAGATGCCAAAATTGGACGAGAAAAATACGTCACTTAAAAAAAATTATAGGCTTTTGAGAAGAGCGAAAAAAAAGATGGCTTATGGCTGAAATATAAATAAGATTGAAGATTGAGATTGAAGAAAGCAAGAAACAAAGCAAAATTATAAACAAAATAGTTTAAATTTTATAAACAATTCTATATGATATGAGCTATCTCTAACTTAAATATTGATTTTATAGGAATTTTCTATTAACAAAAAAGAGAAAAAAGAATAAATTTGAATTCTTTCCTAATTGTTTTCAAAATTTTAGTATTGATTTATTTCCTTTTGGTTGATTGTTCCAACTTTCGAATTTAAAACATTTAAAAATATAAAAGAATTCTTAAAATTTTTGATAATTGCCGCTGATAAAAATTTCAAAACAAATCTTATATCATTGGTCATAACTTGATGGCTAATTGCCATGGCAAAAATGTCTAGCCAAACTACATAGCCATGTTTTGACACCATCAAATGGCTCCAAGTCCAGAAAAAAGATTTTTAAAATAAAAAATTTTTTTTTGCTCTAAATTTTGATCCATTTCGTGACCGATTTATTTTTCTAAATAAACTCTAATTAATTATCTCTTTGTAAATGAATCTTGGCAAATTTATAATTAATTATATAGACTGAGCTTTACAAATCTATAACTTAACAATTACGCAAACATGTCTACTGTCTTAGCATGCAAGTAACACTCGGATGCATTTGCTATGAGCTACAAGAACATTCTATATATAATTGAAATTGTGTGTGGGCTAACAATTTTACAGGCAAGCTATTTTTAAGATCTGCTTCAACAAATAAAAAAAAAAGACAACTCTTTGTTTGTTTAAGAACTAAGGGTGAATTTTTAACGATTTCGTAATAACAGTTTCAAAACTCTTTTTTTCTCACGTAACTTTCCAAAGCATTTAAAAGCTTGGTTACCTAACTTGATGGGAACGAGTAAAAGAAAAAACCTGCTTATTTACAAAAAAAATATTTGACTTTTATTTTGGTGTTTTATTTTTGTTTTTTGAAATTTTCAAACCCTTCATGAATACTTTGACAATTTGAATTACAGATCAAAAACACGTTGTTTTGGTGACAAATGCTGAATATGCAGTTGACAAAAATTTTAAATATAGAAAATAAAATGGACAATTTGTAAATTTAAAATAGTCATAATAAAAACCCATATACATATTTATTAATAATATCTTTTAATTGGTGTGCTTATTAAGAATATTTCTTTTTTTTTTCACTCGTCTTTAATATTTTAATTGCTACCAAGCTTTTCACCATTTTTCGATGCGTTAAGTCTTTTTTTAATACAGAATAACTATCATCTAAAAAATTTATTTAATTTAAACGATCATAATAATACAAAATAAAAATCCAAATCTAAATAATACTTTTAATGAATAAAATTTAAATTCTCCAATTTCCCTAAAAATTGAGATTTTTTTTACTATTAAGCGAACTAATTTTCTAAGGTAAAAACGCATAGATAAAATAGAATATTTACTATTCAAATTTTAAAAATAAATCTGGCTAGGCGTAATTGTTTTTAATTGATTTTGGATTCGTACGATTGCGCTTTAAAATCTGATTCAATTAAGTTGAAATTCAATTGAATCAAATTTGCTCAAAATGCATGTTTAACCAAACATGGTAAACATAATTTAAATTTCTTTTTTCAAATGCTACATTTGGAATTATTTTAATGAAGAAAATTCAAACTTGACTCTACAAAGATTCTTCAAACTCTAATTTTAAGCTTTTGAGCACAATTTGGCTAAATAGAAATAGATTTAGCTTTGATGCCAACCAAAATTGATTTAGAGTTGGTCTTTCATAGAAAGAGTAAATATTCAAAAAAATCATAACGTAGACTAGATAACAAATATTATTCATAACCTAAAAATTAATTTAAGACCATTGACCCCAAATTTTTTTATATAAATCTCCGCTAAACAAAATTTAAATTAGGTCTAAAATTTAAAATTGAATTAGTAATTGACTTTTGATATGTACTTGGTCATTAGAGTAGTATTTTTACAAATGATTAAGAATTCAAAATGCTTCAAATGAGATTTTTGCATTGCTTACCAAGTTTTCTTATCGTGAAAAAGAGAGAGAAGTATTCAATGCGATTTGGAATCAAATCTAAATTTTTGGAAAGATGGAAAGAGATGGGCCCTTCAAAGTTTTGACGTGAATTAGCCCTTAGGACACAAATTTAATCATCCAAAAATATTAGGTTTCATTCTAAGACTAAACTATTGTAGTGATGAAAAATTTGTAAATATTAATAATTTTTCTTTAAGAGCATAATTTGCTCTCGGCTCTTGACAAAAATATCTCAATCATTACCTAAAACTTTGAGAGTCTTCTCCTTAATTTTTTAAAATCAGAATCCATAAAAAAATCATCATCTATTTATTTATTAAATAAACAAAATTAATTAGTTAATAATTAATGATTTTTATTTAAATTGAATCATATTTAAGCAACTTTTCTTTTTTTCTCTGGCATGTTACAAATTTCCATGTAAACATCATTCCTTCCTTTTTTCATGTTTTTATTTTTAAAATTTTCTTTAGACCATTTTAAAAGCTTACTAAACAAGATAAAAAAACAAAACTCCAAAAAGGATAATGAGGAATTCTATTATTGCCAGTTTCATTTTTAATAAATATTTGATAAGCAAATCCAAATGCCAAATAAAAACAGACAAAAACCAGCAATATTAAAAGTAAAACAGTTCCACCACTTAAACCAGTCTTTTTTGAACAAGCTCCTTTGTAGGGCACACTCATTTTAAGCTTGATTGTTCACAAATATAAAAAAATAATTTTATTTATAAGTATAAATTAAACTTTGCATGTTTTATCGGAAACTGGGGAAAAATGACTTGGAAACGGGGCAATGCCAGGCTCATTACCCTCCGGTATTTTCCAGTCGACCGATTTATCACATTGAAATTTAACCTCAATTTCAAGATTGCATGATTTTCCTGTATATGGATTGATGATTTCCTCTCCATGGGAATAAATTGCCAAAAAACCGCCGTCTTCTATTGATAGACTATTAATGTAAAATTAAATTAATATAATTTTTCAAATACTGAATGAAGTAAAAGGATCTTCAGTATAACCTCCAGCTACAACAGATTTCGGCGGTATTAAATTGTACTGTAAACATACACTAGAACCACTGCATCCTTTTAAGCCTAAATAAATATAAATTAAATTAAGAGAAAATCCTTGAACAAGATTTTAATTTTACCATCAATGGGCTTACAGAAAGCCATATATAATTTACAGGTATTTGTTACGTTCGATTCTACGTAACATCCATCAGTAATATTGAAAGTCCAGTACGGAGGACTTAATTAAAAAATAAAAAAAAATAGAATTTATTAATTTTAAAATTACTCAATCAATGGCGTTATGTCGTAGCCTTCGGGCTGCTTACAAATTTTAGCTGGTGTTGGATTGAATGGCGTTGTGGTTTGAGGAACAATTTTATGGCAAGCTCCAGCATAATCAAATTTTATGTAGTACTAAAAAATTGACGTTTGAATTGATTTTAAAAACTAATTTTTACTTGACAAGTTTCTGAATTTAATTCATATTCAGCTGGATTTGGTGCCAAAGAAGGCTCTTGACTTGGAATCCAAGGTTGATCGCTGTTGCAATCAAATTCCATTTTTATCGAAACATTGCATAGCTTTCCTTTATGCGATATTCTGGGACCTTTAAATTCTGCATAGAAACCATTTGTTTCTTTTGGAATAAAAGGATTTTCAACATAATGACCGATTTCAAGAGGAAGACTAGCTTCTGATGAATATTGACATACACTCGAGTTGAAGCAAGTACTATTCACAACTTTTTGGAAATTTATTTTTTAAAAATTTAATCATGAATTAAAATAGATCTACCTGGTGGCAAAAATTTACAAAAAGTAAAATAAAAGTGACATGGTGACTCTGTACTCTCAATACAAATGCTTGATTCCAAGTCAAATTGCCAGTACGTAGGACTTTTTTAAAAATTAGAATTATTTTTGCAATTTAAACTTAATTACTAATTAATACATAGTTAAATTTTTAATATCATAACCATCAAGACTTGGACAATTAAATGTTTCACTTTGAATTATTGAAGTAAATGTTAAAATAGCAAATAAAAGATATAATCTTTTCATTATAATCCTATTTAATTTTTTTGAATTTAACTTAAAAATTTTGAATCCAAAAAGTTAATACTTACTAAACTTGTGACTTAAAAAATGTGATTAGCTAATATCCTTAATATATTATCTCATTTAATTAATTTTAAATTAGCTGATTAGATAATTTAAAATTGAACATCAAGTCATATTTAAAAAATTTTACTCATGGCAATTTTTTTAAAGACTAAAAATAATAATTTTTCAAAATTTTAGTATTTAAAATCTAATAATAAATAAACAATTACTAAAATTCAGCTAGCTAATTTTAACGTTTATTCTTCATCTGATGTCTTCGTTGGAAGCTTATAAGGATCAATAATGATCGAGACCAGCAATTGACTTTCTGCTCGTTTTATGTTTTGAAGCAGCATAATTTCAACAGAACCGATATTTTTGAATATTCGTCTGGATTAATGGAAACTATTTATTTTAAATTAGATTCTTTATTAGCTTATTCTTTATTATAAGTAATTTTACTATAAAATAAAATTAGGGGAAAGGTTTCGATAAGATAGGAGTCGTCACTCAAAAGGTATCTAAATGAAAATGAGAGTTCTCTCTTATTATCCTGCTTAATAGCATAGGCCAAATTTTATTTTTAATATTTTTTCTAATGCTGGTTTTATTAAATTAGCAATATTATTGGTACATTTAGACTAAGTTTAAGACAGAATACTTTGGAAGGTGACAAATTGATCACAATTTTCTTTCGCACAAATTTATTTTAGTTTAGTTTATTGAATAAATATTAATGATACAATTGATGATATACACCGTTGTTTACAGTACTATTACATTATTACTTTATATATATATATATAATAATAGTTAATATTCTACGGTCAACTTTAGTTTTTCTAAACTGAGAAAGCAGGAAGACTAACGTAGTAGACTTTTCGTTTTTTTTGTTTTGAAAGCTGCGAGCAAATGCGATGTTTTGCTCCCCTAACTCCTCCACTTGGTCCTTCATTATTCACTGAGCTCATGAGTTTTGCATTGTAGTACCAATTGACATGATTGTAATTTTTGTGGATTTTATAGAATTGAATAAGATCTCCACACTCTCGCCTATCTTTTAGAGTTTCTAATCCCAAGTTAGCTAATCTTAATTCATAATTCAAACTTCTTATTTGTGGAACAAGTTTCGTTTCGTCTTCTTTGTACTTGTTCAAGTTTAAATATATCTTTCTTTAAATAAGGATTCCAGGTAGGTGCACATTATTCTAGATGCGGTCTAATATATGTTTTTTAAAGTTGCAAAAACGATTGAGCATCACAATACACGAACGTTTTCTTGAACATACCAAGCATGTTGTTAGCTTTTTTAACGCAGATGTCGATTTGATCATTCCATTTGAGTTTGTTGTTTACCATTACACCAAGATCGCGCTCACTAGTAGTATCAGCTAATTCAACTCTCAAATCATTTGCATTTAACATTGAGATTTTTGCCTAACAATCTTTGAGTTGCCAAAATACATTACTTTACACTTAGATTCATTAAATTCCATACTCAAACGTTTCGACCCCTCAACCATCTTGTTAATGTCATCTTGAGGTTCCACAAGGTTCAGAACTTTATATTTTTTTTTAAATTAAGTTAAATGATAAAATGAATAAGAAGAAAAAAAACGATAAGAACGGTTCTGGCTGGACTGATAATTGCTAGTGCTGACACTTTGATTCTTAATCTTCTAAGCAGAGACCTCTCAGAATGCTTATTGTTCTTCTTAGTTTTCTTACGTTAATTTGTCTTCCTCTATGTTTGGATCGAAGCACTTTGCGTAAAATTTATAATAATATGATAATTAGCAATTGAAAAGGGAAAATGTCCCAAATTGATAATTAATATTTTGACGCTAAAAAATTAAATTTTTATGTTCAAGATATTTCAATTTGCTGTTTCAAATTTACTTTAAAAAAATAAAGAAAAGAGATCGGATTAGTCAGTTATTTTAAAGCCCTTAAATTTGATTGATAAAATATAATTCCGAAAACTTTGTTAATATTAGAAGATTAATAAGCTTTAAAAAAAGAATTTATAAAAAGTTTTTTTTTCATTTAGTAATTTTAATTGATTAATAGCTAAATTAAAATTTTTAAATATCTTGCTAACTTATAATATGCCAGAATGAATTTTCATAAAAATTTTTAAAAATTGATATTCAGTCTTTTTAATTCTTTTTGATTTTGATTTATTTTTTAAATAATTATCAACTACAATATTAATAAGAGCTATTTATTTTTCATTATTTAATATCAAAACTAAGTTTGGACCGCGAAGTTGACCGGCCAAATGATAGTCAATTTGGCGGTCAAAAATGTTTTCACCAAAATTTCTCAAATTTTCAAATTATTTTTCTTGGAAATTCACAAATTAGTCAAAGTTAAAGATTTTAGTCTAATTTCTGGAATTAAAAAAAGCTAATTCACTATTTAAAAAAAAATAAAGTTTCATTTCCTTTAAATCGAGGCTCAAAAATAAACTTGTTTAATAATTTGAGACATTATAAGCTAAATTCTCGATTTCTAAAAAACATTCAATTGAGATATTTTCGTTAAAAATTTGGCAGCCGATCGGACCGCCAATTGGCCTCCGCTTTTATGACCGTTTGTTTAGATGGTCTTTCTCGCAGTAAAAAAATTTAGGCCACATCAGAGACCGCTTGTACAGTTCCCAACACAAATAAAAACCAAAATTAAAAAAAAAACCTAATAAAACCTAAGTTTAGGGTATTTTATTTATTATTATTAAAAATATAGTTTGGGTTATAAACCCTGGCAGTTTGGAATGGAACTTAGTCCTTCCTTTCAGCCAACTGTAAAAAGTTCATAAAAAGATTATAATAGATTTTAAAGTTCAAAAATAGTGATATAAAAATAAATGCTAATAAAATAAAAAAAGAGTTTCTATAGTTTTTTTTTCAATGATAAAAAAGTCAATTTTTTAGTCATTTAAAAGTTAAAATTGAAATGTTAATTTTTTTTCTTTTTTTTTTTAATTTTACTTAATTATTATTCATTTTTTTTTCTATGTGTTTTTTTGCGATATCGAAAAGTGTGCTGAATTTTTTTTGTAATATATCTGGTATATAGTCGTTGAGGTCACTATTAATTTGTTTATGATTAGATCTTGTACATAAGAATTTTTCAAATAGTCTACTAAATCTTGATTCGAGTAGTTCAATTTCTAAATTTGAATGGATGTATGTTATACGAGTTTTTAGTGGGTAAAACTTTATTTGTTTTAAAATCCGGTTTTGAATTTTTTGACATTCTTTCAAGATTTTTTGGGTTGATGTATTCATTCCAATGAATAGATAGTCGAACTTTGAACGGATTAGGTTTTTGTAAATTTTTAATGCTAGGGATGTGCTATTTTTTATTTTTAAATTTTTTATTTTAATAATAATAAATATGTTCAAAAAAAATTACTAAATAATTAAAAATGCATCTATTATAACTTGAATGATTAAAAAAAAATATTCTTTTTTAGTTGAGTTTAGTACGAAAAAAATTTCTTATTTTAGCCATTGACATGTTGCAAGTTGAGCACAGATTATTTTCTCAGTTTATATTTTTGCGGTCTCATTGTTTTTACGGAGATTTTCATTGATATTCCAATGTTCTCACCTATTCTGATTTCAATTTCTTCTCCAACTTTAAAATTAGCAATGAATTGTCCTAAAATTTTAAAATATTTCAAAATAATTTTTTAATTGATTTTGTTGTGACAACTGACGTTGCAAGCACATTCTAATTATTTACTACTCGATTAGATTGAAATTTTTGCCTTGCTTCTCATTTTCTGCGAGCGAATGCTATGTTCTTCTTCCCTAACTCCTCCACTTGGACCTTCATCATACATTGTACTCATAAGCTCCGCATCGTAATACCAATTAACATGATTTTATTTATAAAACTGAATCACATCTCTATTTTGCTTGCTTTCTTTTAGAATTTCTAATCACATATTTGCATAAAGTTTTGACTCATAATTCAAACTTTGATTCAACATAAAAATATGTATTCAAAGTATATTATTTTCAATAAAGAAATTAAAACTAAAAGGTTTTAATGTAAAAATAAATCATTTTTAATGATTTACTTAATAGAAAGAATATTACCTAACATAATTATCTTAATTTAAGGATAGGAAAGCTATATCTTAGAATTAAAAGCTCTCCAAAAAAGATTACCTCTATTTAATAAAATCAATAAAATTAAATCAAATAATCAACCTAACTAAATAAATACGAATTTTATTTTAAAAATAAAGATTTAAATTAAGAATTTTCAGTTCATTAAATAATTTAACTTTAAATTAAGCAAATGATACATAATTTTTATTCAGAGTAATGATTTTCAATATAAATTTTACATCAATTTATAAGATTTAAAAGATCTGTGACAGATTTTAATCCAAAAGCTAAGATTTTAAAATTTTTACTACCAATACACCACATAGTCAAAAAAAATTTTAGAGAGATTTTGTTGTTTCTTTAAAGATTCGTTAAAAAAATCTCTTTAAAAAATAGAGATATTCTAGGTAAAAAAAAATTTCTAAACATAAATAAAAAAATCTTTTTTATTTCTCTAGGTAAATTTCTAAGCTTTATTTGGTAATTTTTTCCCCCCAGAAACTATAAAAGGACAAAAAAATTTTCAATTTAGATTCTATGAAATTTTTGGGTTATCCTTTTAGAAGCTAAATTAATTAAATATTAAACATTTTATAACATCAAGCAACTCTATCAAAAAAAAAAATTTAGAGATTTTTTTAAAGTTTTTTTAAAGATTCTTTAATAAAATCGCTTTAATTTGACAAATTTTGAAAATAGAGATATTCTAAGGATAAAACAAAGAACTTTTAGCTGAAATCGATTTGAATAATTTTTATTTGATTCCAAATTTTTTTCTAGTATTTAATTCTGATGAACCTTTTTAGATTGGAATATTCGCTTTTAATATTGATAAAAATAAACTCTTACAAGATGAGACTAGTAGCGATGCATCTAAAAAAATGTGTTTTTTAGGTTTTTTTTCTCAAGAACCTATCTCAATAATATCAAATGAGACTTGTTTAATTCTTAGAAAAGTTTTAATACTTCTCAGAAATGTTTTAAGGCTTAGGCCCGCTTGGTTTTAAATTTAATTCAGTCTTAAAGATTTGAGTTTCTTTTCTTTCGTTGATTATTAAATAATCATTTCAAATGATTAGTTAAGAATCTTAAGTAATGTGAATTTTGGACAAAAACAAAAATTTTAAATTGTTGAGCTAAATTTTGTTTTAAAGACTAAAGAATTGCTTTACAAAACATATCTAATTTTTTTGTATTACTTGAAATAATTCTGTAGAAAAAATCTCTTCATTTTAATAATAATTATTTCTTAATACATAAAATAAAATAGTTTGAAGGCTTACAGAATTTTTTCATATACTAACATTTGGTGATAAAAAAAGGCCCTTTAATGCATATCCCAAGGGCGACGTAAGGTAGGAAGACCAGCAATAACATTGAGGTCAGCAATCACAAAAGAGCTCATCGAAATGGGAATGTAATGGGGAGAAGCAATGGTGAAAGCAAAAGATCGACTTGAGTGGGTAATCCCCCTATGCTTCACAAGGAGTGAATAAGGAGAGAAAAAAAACATTTGGTGATAAAAACTATGTACCGACTAATGCATTTTGAAGAACGATATTTAGATCCTTGAAAAAAAGCTTTTTAATTCAAAATTATTGTTTGTCTCAAAATTCACGCAGATTAAACTTAAGCGAGATTGTGTTTTATTGTATGCACCTAAGTTGTTTTTTGGTTTTTGAGGCTGAAATATTTATCAAGGAAATAGGGTGATTTACCTTTATCTTAACAAAAATTCATGATTTTGATCTTCTAAAAGTCGAATTACAATTTCGTGTTATCTCTTTTGATAAATTACTAACTTGGAAAATTACTGATAATTTTAAAGTTTATTAATTAAAAACAAAATAATTAAATTTAAAAAAGAAAAAATAAATTGCTTGAATTTGATTTAATTCAACTGATTTCTTAACCACTCTTTTAGAAGGAATTTGTATAAAACATTGTCTAATTTACCCAAATTTTGAATTTCATTGGAATTAATTTCTTTTGAACTAAAATCTTGAGTTCTTGAATTCAATTTTTTGCTCATTAATAGCAAATCTTTGAGATTTTGAATATCATTGCTTTTATCAAGATTTTTTAGCACATCAAATGATCTTTTTCCATTTCTAGGCAAATAAATTCCATCATTTGAACTAAAGAACTGACCGTTTGCTTCAAATGTTAAAGCTATTAAAAATACCATGACAAAAAATGCCTTCATTTCTCTAAATAAAAATGTTTGATTAATATCATAAACGAGTAGAATAGGTTAATAGTTCCTAAAAGAATGAGAATGAATATGAATTTGAATGACTATTAAATAGTTATATTTTTAAATCTTAATTTAAAAAATACCACGCTAATGGCTTAGCTTTTTAACTAACAATTTTTTTTAAATTTAAATATATTTTAAAATATCATTTTCTTATATTTTTGGCTAGCAACAAAAATGCCTCTTAAATTAATTATTGTAAATTAAAACGATTTCAATTAATTTCAAATGAGAATATTATAGCTTTGAATTGTCTTTGAAAAATTGTGAAGGAAGATTCGAAAGTATATTCCAATAATTTTGTTGGTAAACAATTTTTTAAACCAAAATTTTTATAAAATCAAATTCGTGTTAAATTTCAAATTTATATACGAAAAAAAATTATATTTTTTCAATTAGTTTAATGGATAATGAAATTTAAAAAAATCTCTTTTTTTTCGCTACAAGCTGAATAAATTAAAAAATAAAGACTAGAGTTAAAACTATTTATTTATCAATATTTAAAAAATAAAATATCCCATGCGATTAATAAAATGGTACAAAAGTTTAAATTAATTAATTGGGTTAAATGAAACTGATTGACAAAAGCATACAAATAAAACAAATTTAGTTTTTAGTGTCCATTAGATGATGCTTTTTGTGATCATTTTTTCAAAAAATATTTTCTCAAAACTTCTTTTGAAAATGGAAAATTATTATAGTTGAGAAGACCTTCTTCACTAGACTCATTAACATCGTCTTCTAAGTTTGAGAATCTTTTTGCAAATTGTTTGTAAAATTTTCTCATGGTTGATAGTTTGTCTAATTGGCGAAAATCGTCTCGATTTACCGAAGAATCAGTCTCAACTTGGGCCGATGACAATGTCGACGGTTTTAACTTCAACAAATTGTACAAATAGGATCGTTTTCCTAGGCGACCGACCGTTATGCCATCTGAAGCGCTGAAATACTGAGCGTTTATTTGAACTATTACAAACATAACAGTTACTACAATTAGACAATTTCTTTTCATTTTATTATTGGAAATTTTTTTAAAATCTAAACTCTAAAAAAAATTATTTTTTTTTAACTAAAGTGAAATGTATGTTCGTGATATGATTTTTTTAATTTATAGTAGAAGCTATTTGTTTTGAGCGGATATTTTCCATTTATAATTAAAAATGATAGAAATTTCGTCTGATTTATTAAAAGTTCCTTAAGCTCTTCAGTTTTAATTTCAAAATTGTTCTCTTGACTAATTTGTTTCCTACAATACTCTTCTTAACAACTAATTAAATTTAATTAAAGTTAAGTCTATTGACGTTAGAGATTAAAAGCTTTGATTCATTGGAACAACCACTTAAGAAATCTTTGATTAATTTGATTTTTGAAGAATAAATTTCCAAGGAATTTTATTAACTTTATGTAATTTTATCATTTTAGATATTTACAATTAAAATTGGCGAAAATAATTTTAAGCAAATTAAAAAAAAAAAGGCTTAAGTGGTAAAAATTGAGGTTAATTTAGTCAGGCACGATTTTTATTATTAGATAAAATTATTTTAAATTAGATTAAAAGAGCCTCTGAGAAATCCTCTAAATTTCATGATAGTCTTAATTTAAAAATAGAACTTTTTTGTCAAATAGAAGAGAACAAATTTTTTTTATTAAACCTGAAATAATTTGAATTCTGTTGACTCCCTCTCTAGGTATTAACTAACAAAATATTTGCAAATGTTATATTTCCTGTTGAAAAACAATTAATTTATTATTTAGTGAAAACAATTCTATTCATTTAGCTTTTTTAATAATTTTCATGTATACTTAAATATAAATAAAAAGGTAGAAAACACATTTTCCTAAAAAATATATATAAAATTTTCTAGTTTCATCATATAATTGATCAATTTAATTAAGTTTCCAATAAGTTGAACATCATGCTAGTCTATGTAAGCTATTTTAAAAGTAATATGTCAATAAATAATTAGCTATTTAGATAAAATGTATCATATTAATTCGATTGAGAGAATAATATCTAAATTGATCGATTTAAAAAAAATGATAATTAAATTTACAGGAAATTAGAGTAGATGCGTAATCAAAATATTTTATTAAAAAGTACAAAAGGTTATTGTTTAATTTTTTTAATTTTTAAATTAATTTCAATTTTGTTGAGTTTACCGAGGTATTTTTTAAATTTTTATTCACGTCAATTGCTCTATAACTGAGAACAATGTTTTTTATTTTTTGCTTCTTGATTTTTATTTTATTACTAAGAAAAAGCTAAAAATAAGTAAAAACAATTTTTGACCGCTTAATCTTAATATTTATTTCTAAAAAATTTGTTTATATTTATGAATAAAAAATATTTTACTAATTAACATTGACTGGTAATTTACCATTGATCATGTCCAGTCAAAAAAAGTAAACTTTTTTCTTCTTTTTCTTTGCGAGAAGTTCAACCCCTTGAAAATATATTTTAATTGATACCCATTTTTAAACTAATTATAAAATGAACTTCTTGATATATATTCTTCTAGATATATTCAAATCAAATCTCTGTTGATATCAAAATACACTTTCAAATTCCTAAAAATTGCTTGAATTTGATTTAATTCAACTGATTTCTTAAACACTCTTTTAGAAGGTATTTGTATAAAACATTGTCTAATTTACCCAAATTTTGAATTTCATTAGAATTAATTTCTTTTGAACTAAAATCTTGAGTTCTTGAATTCAATTTTTTGCTCATTAATAGCAAATCTTTGAGATTTTGAGTATCATTGCTTTAAACTAATTATAAAATGAAAAAAATGAGCTTCTTGATATAATTCTAATCAAATCTCTTTTGATATCAAAATACACTTTTAAATTCCTAAAAATTGTCCCATTAGTATAAGTGACAAAAAAAGAGCTGATATTTCGAAATATTTTATTAGAAAGAAAGAATAAATAGAAATATGCGGTTTGAAAAATAAAAATTATCAAATCTCAAAATTATCTTTCTTGATGTGAAATTATTTGAAATGTGAAGCAAAGCTAAGTTGAGACAAATAATGTTTAGCGATGAAATATACATTGAACAGAAAGAATATAAGAGTTCAGTTTTTCTATCTTTAGACAAAAACCAAATATTGATTCAGAATAGTAATGCTCAGTCAGTTTGGATTCATATCAAGTTAATTTTTAACTTTTCAGATAAAAGCTTAACTTAAAGTTTTCGTTTATTAATTATATTTCTAAAATTTATAAGTTTACTTTATTTATTTACAATAGAAATTTTCAATTAAATTTATGCTTTATATTTTTAATTTTTAATATTTTTAATAACCGTATTCCCTCATTTGATCAAACTACATATCGCCCTTGCAATAAAATTTTTAATTATGAAAACATGGTCAAAAAGCGTGTCCTAGCTTGTAGTGCAGTATTATCAAACGAAAGAATAATGAATGTAAGAATATAATGAATAGAAAATATATATTTGTAATTATAATGTTTATACTAACCATTTTTTTGAAAAATAAAATTAATAAATTAAAAAACTCAAATATTGAGGAAGAAATGACAAGGAAAAACAAGAATATTATTTTTATTAAATACAAAATTATTTTGTACTTTACTTCAATTAATTTTCTTTGCAAACTTCTTTATTCGTCTCTTACCGTTTGTTATTCATAATTTTTTTGTTCATCATCTTTTCCCATTACTTTTTTTTTAATGATTAAATTTTTTTTTTAATTCTTTGCTTATATTTTCTATTTTTGCTCCATTCATTTTTTATTTGATGCTTTTGTTTGATTTTTTCGAGACAATTAAGACCATGTTTCATCTAAATAACCACCATTATCATCCAAAATATCACTTTTGTCATCTTAGTCATTATACTTTTTCTCAAATTGAAAGAAATTTAACTTTTTTTTTGTTCATTTATAGCCAAGAACAAATTAGAAAAAAGGCTTTAATTCAAATTTTTTCAAAACAATCTAATTGTTCCACATCTACATTATGAAACATAACAAGATACCATAAGATATGGCTTTAAATGTACTCTACTGCAGTCATTTCGTTGGTTCCAGAAATGATTGAATGACCAAAGATGCACGACTCATAGGGTCAACAAAATTGTATTTACGATTGATTGGAATATATTTGAGATTATGCAAATTAGTTAAGTACAGGGTGACAAAGTGTTACAATAATTTTCATATCAGGTAAAAATTTAATTAGACTTTGATCAATAGTGACTAAGTTGTATCACAGTAAATCAAGCTAATATACTTTTTTAAACAAAAATAAAAAAGGATGCTCAGAAATACTTAAGTATTTTTTACAGTGTATATTATTTAATTATACATTTATATGATAACGAATCGTTCCCACTTAGATTTCTTTAATGATTATAATAATTTTAAATTTAAATTGAAAATACACTCAAAACGTGGTTTATTAAAAATAAGATCTTAGGATGTAATTAATACACCTTTACTTTCGTGCGCGGTGAAAAATATTAAGCAATAATATTAATGTAGCATCTTTTAATCAGCCAAAGTAATTGCAAAAAATTTTATTTAATTTTTATTCAATAACACTTAAAAAAACTGAGTGATCATCATTAAAATTATCAATTCTTGACAAACCCATATTTTTAAATAAAAAGATAAAATCGCTTGTTCTTTTTTCATTGAAACGTTTTTTTCTTATATATTTAAAATTATTAATTTGAAAAAAATATACGAGAAATTTTTTAAAATTATATTAAAATCAAGTGTTTCAACAGGGTCTTTAAAAGTTCAAAAATATTTGTCAATTGTTAATCGTATTTTTTTCGCTTATTAGAATCATTTTTGGAATCTTCTGTTTTTTCTAATTTACGTTTCTTTGATTCATTTGCTTTTCTTTCCATTATATAATACGATTCAATGACAGAATTGATTCTATAATTTTTGTCTAATTTAATAATTTCGGAAAATTTTTTTTCTAAAAATTTTTCTTTTAAAATAGGCCGTATTTTTGAAGAAAAATAAATTAGCAAATGATTGGAAAAATATATTCTATATTCATCTATAATGTTTAACATTTGATTTTCATTCTCAATTCTATTTTCTAAATCTTTGAAGCACCTTTTGATTTTTATCTTCAACAACTGCTTCCAAAAATCATACTGATCATCGATCCATTCATCTGAATAAGGAATTTCATCTCTATATTCTTTGTTTTCTTCAGTAAATTTTTTTTCTTTTAACAAAATATAGACTGATTTAAGTTCTTGATTTAGATTTCTATAAAATCTATGAAGCCTATCAGATTGACATTTCTTAACTTCTAGATCGAACCTTGGCTGTTTCCAAAATCTACTGCTGCACATGTTATTCTTGGCTCCATAATAATTAAGGCCCAGATTTTTCAGTACAAGACTGCAAAGCACACAGCAATCACTTGAAATACTAATGTACTTATTATTTTCATCTATCTCATTCAGATATTTTGATATTAGCTGCATTTCACAGTGTAAGCCATACAATGGTGTCCGATTGGGATCTAATATAACAAGTTCAGTATTGTCAAAGCAGTAGAAATCTTTAATAAAATAGTAAAAAACAGACAAATAAAAATAAAATAAAGCTGTATCTCGAACTGCATTTTTTGTTTTTTCATCAAATTCTTCAAGATTTATACATTCAATATTTTTAAGATATTCTATCCATTTCTCAAAGACTTCTTTTCCATTGGAATTAAACTCTACATTGATATCTTTATTCAAATTTTTCAAATAATAATTTAAAGATTTATTCAAATTTGCAAATTTAAAATTTATAGCATCTAAAAATTCACCTTGAGTGTTGACTTTTCGTAAAAAACATTTTTCATTTTTATCATCAATTTCATAGCCTATTAAACTAAATAAATCGCTACATCGTTGTCTCAATTTATCTGCATTTTTATTCGAGGTAATTATTAGTTTACTGACCATTTTAATATTCGAATTTTTAGAATCAAATGACACATTTAGTTTAAAATAGCAAGCACAATGTGTTGTTACTTGGTCAAAATCAGAGCTTTTTTTAATATTCAAACATCTTGTTAATGAGTCCATAACAAACAAATCTAACCTTTTATCGTAGGCTACATGTATCGATTTTTCCTTATCGTTTAAATTTACACTGTCGTGTTGAAACGTTTTGATTAAGTTTTGAATTTTAGATAAATGAAAGTTTAGGGATTGATAGTCCTGATATAATCTTTGCATTTTGGTTTATTTGGTGTTCTGATGAAAAATTATGGTTTATTAATTTTTATTTAATATGACATAAATAATACAGAGAGTATTCATTTTTCGTTTTTTCTAAAATATTTTATCATTTTTTTTATCAATTAAAAGTTTATATAAAATTATGAAATAAAAATTTTCAGTAGTCCCTTAAAGATAATTAAATATCCATAGCAACAAAGATGAGAATTACTTTGAATTTTTATAAAATAATGCCAAATAAAAAAAAAAAAGATAAAATATTTCTTACGAATATATAGATAAAAATAAAAACAAAGTTTTTATAATAAAGGAATTATTAAAGAACCATTTTAATTCTAATATTGAATGGTGGATTTGATTTTGTATGTTTGATCAAAATTTCATAATTCACTAAGAGCTGATAATCATTATTTCATTATATGCTTAATCATTCGAATCATTTTCTATATTAATTACCGCGAAATCATTTTTGATACCACAATTTTTAAGTTACATACCACAATTTTATTAAAAAAACCACAATTATTAAAAATATCCATTAAAATTAAGAAAAACCTT
>PJRA01000549.1:989662-1050305 GCA_016987375.1 Brachionus koreanus | reverse complement strand
TTATTTAATTAAGTGTTAATCTTTATTTTTATGGATTATTTTAAAAATTGTGTACATTTATTTAATAATTGTGGTATCATTTTAAAAAATTGTGGTATTCTATTAAAAAATTGTGTAACCGATTTTAATGGGCCATTAATTAATCAATCTTTTCTACCATATCATTTTATTTTTATCACAATTCAAAAAAAATCTCAAACAAAAGATTACTTATTTTTTTAATTTATTTGTGCATTTCAACACTCATAAAACTACAACACGCAAGTTACAATTGTACAATTAAACAGCTCCAAAAACCTTTGGTCCAATCTTGAAGGCACAGTATCAGTCTAAAATTAGTTGCTGTTTCGGTTTCAAAGAGATTTTACCCAACTTTAATTTCAATATTGATCAAGGATAAAATTTTTAAATTAATATTAAACCCATTTTTTTAAACACAGATATGAGTGCAATGATTTAAGGGTTTTTAAAACCAGGTTATCAATAAATCGAGAAAGGGAAAAATAAAACGAAAATTCATTTAACTTATTTTATTTAAATCAGTTAATTAGTCAAAATTTAAACAATTGTATTCAAAAAATAAGCATTTCTTCAATCATAAAAGCGGTCCTAATTTATTTACATCAAAAAGTCGGTGTCTTGTTTAATGGTTCCATTCTAAAATATTCGAAAATTAGGTCAGATAATTTGATTTTATTATTCAATAAATTACACAACATCCTCTTCATCAGTGTCATTTAAAATGGCAAATGTTGGATTGTTAGAATAATCAGATTCTAAGTGATTAATTTTAATAATTTGTTTTACAGTAGTTTAAAACTCAAAAGCCGGAGGGTTTCTTGTGAACGCTTTTTATTAATTCCTTTATTGTTTTTTATTCAATAGATTTAATCATTTTTATAATTTTTTTAAAATAATATCATAAATCAAAAATATCATAAAAATTATTTTATTTCTATTAGAAAATAATTTTATTTTTATTGAAAAAAAAGTAAAAAAAAACGAGTCAAATAAAATGGATCTAAAATCCCTCAGGCCATTGAGTGTTAAAGCGATTTTTAAAAGCTCAATTAAGTTTAGAAAATATGTTAAGATATTATAGTTACAATTAATTAATTATAAAATTTTCATAAATAAAATCAAATTGAGCTCTTAAAATTTGCCTATTATCTTTTAAATATAAATGAAATTACCTTTGGAGGCATTTTTTGCTGGAGAATAAACAAAAGCTAATGTGTACATATAAATATTTAAAATTGAGAATAGTGCACAAAACTCAGTCGTATTGCGATAATTTTTTGTAAAATTTTCAAAAAGACTTTGTTTGAATGAATCACTTTGAAGTCTCATTACTGCTATTGTGAGAAGCGTTAAAATAACTATGAACATCATTATTGACGCAAATTTAATACGAATTCCTAAAAAATTTTAAATTAAAGCAAAAATAATCTTTAAAAACTTATTTCTATTTACCAAAATAGGGCATTTTTTTCAGCTCAGCAGCTGCTCTTACCATTAAATACAACAAAAATAACAAGTAAATTACCAAAAAAAAGAAAAGAAATATCCTAAAAACCTAAAATATATTATATCATTTAATGTATCATGATTTTTTTTTTTAAAACAAACTTACAGAATAATAATTTTCATCAATTGACAAATTGTATGAAGGATCATTTAGCGATCTTATTTGTTGCCAAACAAGCAGAAAAAGTGAAATTAGCCAAATTGAGAATACAATCACGAATTTTGGAACATAAAAAGTCGTGAAATTTCGGTCGTTCTTTAAAGATTTAAATTTAAATAAAATTTTTAGTTTAATTGAAAATTTTACATGTCTAAATCCATGAAATATGCTAAGCCAAAATACCATTAGCAAAGCCAAAAATGTCGACTGAAAAATTGCGTCCAAAAGATGAGGTATCCAACTATTTACCAGTACAATGAGTGGAAGCAATGGATCTAAGAAATATTTTTAAAAATTTTTTAATAAATATATTTTCCTTGAAAGATTGTTTTTAACAGTCTGAATATCCTTAATGCAAACAAAATCTTAGAATAAAATTTTTAACTTCTTAACAATTTATTAAAATATGATTAAATTTAGGCATTAGCAATGACTTTTTTTTCGAGTATCAGGTAAGAGTTAGGATTGAGTTTAGTACTCAGACCCGATTCTTAACCCACTCATAGAAAACAAGAGAAAAGAAAATAATAACTATCTCTTTGTTTATTGATTTTAGAAAGCATTTGATGTTATTGATACAAATTTATTACTTTCAAAACTCTTAGTAGTAGTAGTAGTAATTAATGCTATTGAGACGTCCTGCTATAATAGCCGACAACCATTTTATTAGCAATACAAAAATAAAGTTAGGTATGTTCAATAAGATTTGAGTAATTTGTCTATTCTGTTTTTAAATTTGTTGGTGTTTACGGTAATCCTGATCTCTAGATCAAGTGAATTCCAGTATCCGGCTGTACGATTAACGAAAAAGTTGTGACGAACACCACAACTTCATACCAAGTGCCTCTCGATGGCAAGATGATTTTTTCTGGTACGACCCGCTGGACTGTCCAGTCAATTTGATGCCAAAATTTGGACACCATTTGTGAAATGTACTTCTCAGACCCGATTCCAAACCCACTCATAGAAAACAAAAGAAAAGAAAATAATAACTGTCTATTTTTATTTATCTTAGAAAGCTTTTGATGTTATTGATACAAATTTATTACTTTTAAAACTCTTACATTATGGTTTTGATAATTCCTCTAACTATTTTGAAAATAGATCTCAGATAGTTAGAATTGGAAGTGAAAAGTCTAAACCTGTAAAATTGAAAATAGGTGTACCCCAGGGATCTGTTTTAGGTCCATTGCTTTTTCTAATTTTTTTTAATGATATAGCATTTTTATTTAAAAATTTGGCAGTAAAACCTATGTTGGCAAAATTTATATTCGAAGGAATATGTTCTAAATAAGATTTTTTAGCATTAAAAAATTAGTAAAAAACTTTGTTTTTTAATCAATTTTATTTAATAAAAAAAATTAAATAAGATAATTTAAAAAAAAAACTTAAGCAAGACTATTATTATTGATTTAGAGCCTTATTCACATAAATTTTGAGACATACCACTTAAGAGACTTTTAATATCATCTTTTTCAAATTTAGTGCAGAAATGATAAATTTGAATTTCTTTATCCGTAGCTTTACTATAAAATTTACATATCCGAAGTTTATTTATTTCTAATTCTGGTAAATTTTGCTCTTCCCTAAAATTTTGAATTAATTTATATAAACCAGGGTTTTTACCAAAACAACCTTCGAATTGTTTGTGCAACGCTTTGACACTATTATTAGTAACCTATTAACGTAGAAGTAACCTTTTAACTATGCGCTCACGTAAATTCCAAAGTTCGGGTGGAAATGTGGGTGGAATGCGTTCAAGTCGCGTTTTTACGCCTAAATAATAAGTAAAACGTATTAAGTAAAATAAATTAAACGAAATTGATATAATAATAATTATAATAATAATAATTAACCCTATTCTATCCTAGCGGATAATGGGGAGTCGCTCATCTCCTTTTCAAGTATCTTTTTGATCAACAGCTCCGATCTGACACAGAGGCTACTGCATCGAATTGATCATCCACACTGCAATTATTACGCAGTCGTAACTGGTCCCTCATTTTTTTGATGAAAAGGGTTTAAAACATGCGCCCGGTATTACAGAGATATTTTTGAAGATTATTCCACCCTCAGTCGGTTTTGAACCCTCCACCCACTGCTTGCATGACTAACACACAAACCACTCGGCTTTACGGGCTTTTTGAAATTGATATAAACTGGTATAAACTTTTTTCATGATTATTTAAATAAATAAAAACTGTATCCAGATAGGATACAAGTAAATGTTAAGGAAATATGTTTAGTGAGGTTCATTATTGATCAAGATCTTAGCTTTAAAACATGCATCTAATTTATCACTTCAAAGTAATACGCAATTGTTTTCAATAAAACAATCTTCTATCTTGCCACTTCAGTAAAGGTTCAATTTTTTAAAAATTTTATCTTACCATATTTTGACTATTTCTTTACACTTTTATGCTACTTTTCAAAAGAAGAAATAAATAAATTAGCTAAGTGTTAAATTTTTAAACTTAGAGCTTGAAGTGAATAGCTTTAATGAATTAAATATACTTTAATGAATTATATATTTAGAGATTTTTGGTCTTTCAACATAGAATTTTTGAAAGGAATCTTTTCTTTATTGTAATTCTCCCCCTAATTAAAAAGAAAAATTACTGAATATTTGAACTATAATTTAAGGAATAGCAGTAATCTAATTGAACCGATGGCCAAATCAAGTGGAGGAAAAACTTTTGAATATTTCTATTCAAGATTAATAAGAGATCAATCAAAACACAAATTTTCTCTAAATTATAAGATCTTATAAGATTCAAACCAGTTCTTGATTGACTTTCTTGTGAGTCTTAATTAACTGATCCTTTTTAGATCTTAAAAGATTTTATAAGTATGAAAAATTTTGTGTTAAGAAAATTTAAGAAAAGCATAAAAATCTTAAATCTTTTGAAATCTTTCTAGGATCCTATGCCGTCCTGGATTAAGAACTTGACATGTACTGCTTAAGATTTTTATTAGGATTTCGTTCCTGGGATAAATTTAATTTATGTAGATTCTATTTCAAAATTTAAACTGTTTAGTTTATATCTCACGAGACATGGACTGTTGCTGTTGATTTACCTTGAAACTTAATTTTTAATTTTTATAACTTTTATCTATTTGTATAATTTTATGGGGAAACCCATCCGGTTTAAATTGCTCATCTTAAAAATAAGATAAAAGACTACTGAGTCTGGTATGGTATAGTAAAAATGAGCAGATTCGAAATCTGGTCTGCGTGACAAACTCAATCCTAGCCTTAATCTGATACTCGAAAATAAATGTTGTTTTTTTACATAATTTTAAATAATGAAAAATTCAACAAAATAATTTTTAAGTAAATAAAATTTTAATTACTGTTAAAAAAAATTAAGGATCTGAGAAGAATAAAAATCCATTTCTGTTCGATTGACCAGTCTCGAAGAGAAAATTTTTTCAATGAATTTGTGTACCAAATCTTTCAATTAAAATAGTTAAATAGGTCAATAATTTATTTCAAATTAACACTTACCAAAATTAATAGTGTGAAAAATAAAAATGCAAATCGATACCAAAGTTCTAGTTTAGTAAAAGACGGATTGTAACTATTGAACTAAACTTAATTTAATATTTTGATTATTTAATTTTTTTTTTTATTCTACTTTGAAAATAATATTTTTAATATCAAGATTTTTAAGTTCATCTAAATTGAAAAATTTTATCTCTAGGCGATAATTTTCATCGTGAAGATAGTCCAAGTGAAATATACTGAAGACATCACACATCTTAAGCAAATAAAATTAAAAAAATGGTAAGAAATAAACAAATAATAAACAAATAGGCCATGGTTGGTTTTAAAATGAAAAAATATTTATTTGATATTTAATTTGTTAATTTTTAGAAAGTTTTAATTTAGAAATATTAGTTTTCTTTTTCAAAAAGCATTCTTCTACTTTCTTACAAATGACAAATTCATTTCAAGTTGGAATTGTGTTAATTTTAGTAAAATAAATAACAAAAAAATTTCACATAAACAAAATTCTAGAGATCATTTGAGAAATCAAAGCTTTTTAAATCTAATAAGCTCTATTAAAATGATAGGGCGATGGTTGATATTGATTCTGGTAACTAGCCGAATATCCAGTGCTTCCATATCCGGTTTGAGTTTGCGGCTGAGCTGGGTAAACACCTGAATAATTGTATTGAGCACTTAAAGCTTGTTGCTGCTGATCTACTTGCTGACTGTCATCGTATTGAACAGGTGCAACAACAAAATTTTGCTGCTGATTTAATTGAGTCTGTGATCCTTGTGAGAGTCTAGTCTCAGATAAATTACTCTGATATTGTCTGGAGAGAGTTTGTTGTGCTTGGGATGAGCTAGGCTGAGTTTGATAATTATAAGAGACAGTCGGATCGGCAGCATTTGTAGAAGGAGCTGGAAGAGCTTGAACATATTGTGGCTGATAATTATTTGGATAGGATCTTGAAGCAACCCGAACCACTAGAGGATTGATCAATGGTTTACGAGGTTTTCCGATAATAGTTCTGTCTTTGAACTGAGCTGGTGGAGTACCAGGTCTTTCAATTACCAAATTAACCACATCGCGTTGGGGTTTTACTACAAATACTCGTTCTACAATGTCTGGTGTTGGTGTAGGAAGTCTACGAACAATTTGTTGCACTTTTCCAGGCGCACCAGGAACAGTTATCACTTGTCTTTTAATAACTGGCTGTCTTCGCTGACTAGTAGCAGCTTCATAAGCAGCTTCGATTTGAGGAATCATTTCCTCAGTTTTCGGATAAGCACTTGGCTGATTGTAGCCATAACTTTCAGTTGGATAGGTCTGAGCTCCATACGAGCCAATGTTAGCACCATAACCTTGATAGCCAGTGTTGTATCCACTGTTACCGTAGCCGGCTACTGGAAGATTGGAGCCAAAATTTTCACTTTCTGATGTGCTTGAGTAAGTTGGTCCATTGTAGTAGTTTGGCTGTGATGAAGCTCTATAGGCTGATGCGCCTCCATAGCTTGCTAGACCTGCCGATGGAGGGTATGCTTGATAAAACTGCTGTACACTTGTTTGCTGTGGAATCGAATATTGTCCGTAATAAGCCATGATTATTTAATTTAGATGACGTAGATAAGTTGAATTACACAAGACTAAATTGAATCAAAGGAAGTTTATCTTATCTCTAATAAGTAATAAGTATTTAGGCAAAGTCAGCTTGTCTCTTGCAAAAAGAGATTTCGAATTTTTTTTATTATAAAGAATAAAAATATCACAAAAAATATTTCAACTTATTTTTATATTTGAAATTTTTATAATTTTTCTCGTCTTTTTTTTTTTTAGTCAAAACATTTTAGAGTAGTATTCAATCAAGCGTTAAGCAATTTATTTTAACTTTAGATAGTACTCGGGCAAAGTTACATTTGTGAGACTGTAAATGACATGGACGAGCAAAAACAACAACAAAAATAACCAAAAAATAAAAGAGGATAATAATTAAATTTTCCAAAGCATAACCAAATCGTACATTGACTTGGAAAAAAAATTTAATTGTGACACCATAATTCAATGGTCTAAATTAACTAGTTTTTAATTTTTTTTTAAATAATTTTCTATTATCTATCTGTCCGACTTATATCAACTTAGCCTAATTTTCAAAAACTCAATTTGTCAAAATTATATATATTTATTTTTTTTTTAAATATTATGCATATTGTGTTTAGATATTTGGAAAGCAGCCAACCATAGCTATGAGACAAAATTAACCGAGTTTTTTTTTTTTTGTTCACATGCAATTTTGCTATTTCATTTTGCTTACCTCATTTTTGCAATGAATGCTCCGCGAGCGATTCAAAAATTCAAGATGCTGGTCCTCGGAATTGAGGGCTCGAATACTTAGTGTAAACTGCCTGATAAATTCCTCTTTTCGACCGTGAATAAACGGTTGACCTGTGATCCAAAGTTGTTGATGAAATTTCCCCATACTTGGCGATTCGAAAATAACTGGCTAAATAGCAAAAAAAAAATTGAAATTTTGAAAAAATTTTAATTAAAAATATACCTTTAGAATTTGTGACCTAGTCAAATTAGTTTCCCTTGTAATTAGCATTTTTGGACCTTAAAAAAAAACTTAGCAAAATGCTGAGTTTGATATTCAGCTCTTACCAAATATTCCTAGCATAGTAGTCAGAAAAAATGTTGTAACAAAGCACAAAAATACGATCAAAATTTGATGCTTTTGCAACGAATACAAACGTAATTTAATTGATCTTAAAATAATATTTAATAACAATTTTGTTTTAACAATCATAAATAGCCTACACTCCAAGGTCTGAATAAAAAGACTTCATTTTAATTCGGGTGCTTGAAAGTTTTATTGATGACGATTGAGATTATAATTAAGAAATTGAAACATCTAATTCATCAAATAATGCAAAAAATTTTGAAAATAAAATTATAAAAATTCTATTAGGTTTGTCAGTGAAATTTGTCTGTTTTTATACTTATATTAATACTATTGCTTTTAATGCTCGAAGCAAAATCAAAGCATCTTTATGATCAGTTGAAATTGTCATTAAACTAATATCTAAAAATTAGACCAGTAAGATATAGAAAACATATTATGTTTTAAATATTTTTTTATTAGTTTGAATATAAAATTTAAAAAAAAAAAATTAAAGTTTCCAGCTCTGTCGCATCATACAATCAAAATAAATATCAGTGTCAATACTTGCCGACACACCGGCATAATAATCAAGAAATTCTTCAAAAGTGACTTGACCATCTTTGTGGCTACTTGCATCAAAAGTGTCCAAAAATTCGCGAAATATTTGAGCTTCAGTCATTTCACCACTCAAATACTTAGGATGCTTATTAACCCGATACACTCCTTTTAAATCTTCAATGGTAACAACACCATTTCCTGTTCTATCCATGCGCTGAAATGCCTTCATTATCAAGCTAACTCTAAATTGATTTAATGGGGGCTAAAATTTAAATTAATTCGAGTTTAAGAAATTTTTTTGCCAAGAATTTACTCTAATTTTAATCAAAAATTCTTCGTAGTCTATTTGTCCACTTTGGTTTTTGTCAAATAATCTAAACAATTCATTAGCTTCGTCAGCAGTTATTTTAATATTGTGATCTATGATTCCTTTGGCAAACTCTTCGAAATTTAATGTACGACTTCGATTATCATCAATTTGTCTAAAAAACTGGCCGATTTGTTTGATTCCATAAGGGCCACGCTTTAGAAGTTCATTTCTAAATTTAGTTATAACTGGATGTTCGCTCATTGTTTTACCTTTGGCAAAAATTTAAACAATTTAAAAAAAAAATTTTTTTTAGAAAAAGTTTGTAATTAACCATTTACGAAAATGTTTGCCATAGAAACAGTAAAAATCGGATAAATTTTTCATCGTTATTTTTTTTGTGCGAAATAATAAATGATACATAAATTTTTAATTGAAGTCATTTTCATGACAAAAAATAAAAAACTTGATTAGAAATCAATAAAATATTTATTTTTATTTTGCTAAACAGATTTTATTTTTTAAAAGCTTAGCAACAATTACACTAACTCTATAACCTAGAGTAATGTCATGTAAATTGAGGATGAGGATAAAATTGCTGTCATAACAAAACGTGATTCAAAATTTGCATAGTTCCAAAATTATTTGTAAGAAAATTCAGCTTTTTTCTATTTGATTTGGAATTAATTAAAAATAAATTAATCATAAGTTAAAAAATAAACTTTAAGCATGCAAATTTATTATTAAAAATTTTTATTTGCATTTTATAAGTTCCTTGAAAAAAAGCCAAGATGATTTTAATTATTATAAAAGTTCGGCAATTATTTAAAAATTAATCTTAAGTGTTTCTTTTTTTTATTCTTAAAAATAAAAAATTTAAATCAAAAAACATTAACTTTATTTATTTACATAATAAAAATAAAACATGGAATAAAAATATGGCTAATATAACAAAAAGATACTGTTTTATGGCAACTGAACTTGCCTTATTGATCAGATAGGTCGAAACATAATTTGGAAACATTGAGGTACATGCTTCTACATTTTTGTGCAGCCTATGCTGAAATGTGCGAACCCGGTCGTGTATTAGCCTAAAATCACAGTCATCACTTCCATCAAAATTCGGTTTCAACAAACAATAAGACGACTTTTTGAGCGGAAAGCACTCGTTTGATACTTTGTGAATACGGTCATTGTTTGTAGTGTCCATTAAGCAATTTTGAAAAACATAATTACAATACTCGTTGCTAAACTGGACTCTTTCGAATATGAAATCATACATTGCCATGATTTCAAACTGGGCTATTCTTTCGAAAAATTGACGCGGTATAATCGAATAATAATCTGGACTGTAAATAGTGCCGACTGATCTTTTCTTTAAATTGTGACAACAAACTGTTTTTAATAAAAAAACTACGACTAGATTTAATAAATAAAATTTCATTTTCGTTGTTAAATTTATTGCCGATATTAGCCAATTTGTTTTCAAACCATTAAATTCATCTAAAATTTAATTATATAAAAATGAAAAAAATTGAGAATAATAAAAAAGAAAAATGTCATTTTTTAGACTACTCTAGGATTAGTAATTGTCGAAAACAAGACAGCGAAATTAAACCCGACTCAACATGATAGCGATCATGAAAGCAAAAAGCAATTTTCTAAAATTTACCTAAATTACGTAATTTTTAAATAAAATTTAAGTAAATTTAAATAATTTTACCCATCATAAAAAAAGCGACCTTTTTTTCTTAAAATAATATTATCTTCAAAAAGCTATCATTTTTAATTTCAACTTAAAATTATGTAATCGAGTTGTTATTTTTTTTTTTGAACAATGCAATTATTAGGCACAAAATTACCTCTTTAGTTAAAAAATTATATAAAATTGAAGAAAAAAAATAGATAGAATTGATGAAATGTTATTAATCTATCTTCAGACTGAAAGGTGCATTCATTCATAAAATTGTTTATTGATTAATCTTTAAGTTATCGTTTAATTGCAAATTAGACTACGAGTTCTATTCTGATGGGAACGATTTACGAGCAATCTAATATAAGCAAAAATGCTGCACAGACTATTCAAATTCCGAGTAAAATAAACAAATATGAAAGCTATTTGCTGATTTTTTCTACTTTTACGGCTAAGATAAATAATTTAATATGATTTCAAAATCTATAAAAATTAGATTAATTTATTTCAGCGGTATGCCTTTTTTCTCATAGTCGAATTATTCATAGGTGATAGAATGCTGATAGTGCACCTGATGCTTAGAAAAGTTCATTAAATAATTAAATTAGAAATTAGTTGCAATATCCTTGAATGCTAATGACACTGCCAGATCTGCCACTGATTCTGTACAAAGGTATTTGTAGCTTAAATTTCGGAGATTGGAACACATTCAAATAAATAAAGCATAATCTTATCATTTATTTATTAACTAATCATATTAAATTTTTCTAGCTTGAAAAATATTAGATTTCAATAGATAGGAAATATTCACTTGAAACAAAATTTGGCGAACAGAATAGCAATTTAGTAAATAAGAAAATAAAAAAGATAAAATCGCTTTGTTTATCGACTTCAAAAGCTGTTGAATTTTCAAGAGAATATTATTGACTTATTAATCTTGAGGCAGCTAGCTATTTGGACCCGAGATTAAGAGTCTTATCGACTTATTTATTAAATCCGTTTCTAGAAATTTTTTTAAATTGCTATTCGATGATAAAAATGTCTGATGTTTCTTTTCGAATCTATATTTAATTAGGAAAAATATTCCAAATTGAGCTCTTATTTTTCGCTAAAATTACTTAGACTAGACTGTAATTTGGGTTTATGACCAGGCTCGTTTATCGACCTTATTTTTAACACCTTATTATAATTAGAAAACAAATATTTAGTACATATATCAAGCCAAATAAGTTTGCTTTTTGAAATTTTATCTTTTGAACAAAAAAAATTTAAATTTTTACCGACAAGACCAGACGAATGCAAATTAGCTCTAAATATTCATTTTGAAAATTCACATCAAGCATTCAATTTGAACAATTCATGCATCCGTGTCATAGCTCTAAATGATCCAGTGGTGGTTTGTTAAAACTCATTTTTTTTCAATTATAATTAACTTCATAGTTTAAAAACAAATAAACTAAAGTTTTCTCATTTATAACTATATTGACTAGTTGATTTTAAAAATTGAAACGAAATGGTCTCAAAAAAAATGCAAAAATTATTTTTTGATTAATTTCTATTTCATTGTGAAAATAAAATTCTAATCATTTAAGATTCTAACCAATTTAATAAAAAATTTTTGAGGAAAAAAAATAAATTTTTAATTGTATTGATTTAAAGTGAATAAATCATAAAAAATCTCTTTAGATTTTATTCATTAATTCGTTGAGTAAATAAAAAAAGAAAAAATCATTGTGCACCATTCAGTTCAAAGCACAAATAACTTGAACAAAATGAGGCATTAATTATCTAATTTATTTTAAAACTAGAAAAATAATGTTAAAAAAAATTGCACAAAAAACATTAAAACATTTGCTTCTTTATAAAATTCAAGTTTTTCGATTAGATAAAATTATTTTGAGTTCTTGATATAATTAGAAAAACATTTCTTTATTGCTAAAATAAAAGCTTCAATTTTTGAAAAAAATTTAAAAAATGAGTATAATAAAGGTATATTTACCTAATATCTAAATAAAAAACATACTATTTGTCTTGTTAATTTAAAAACAAAATAACTCAGGTAATGTTTTAAGTATTAAATTTACAGGCTCTTATTTGCCATTAGTTCACCTAAACATAATTTTTTAATTAAGAACCATTTAATCGATCCCAGTGAATCAAACAGGGATCGATCAATAGTAATTCGATATTTTTTTGAAACAATTAAGCTAAAAGTTAAATGCTTTATTTATCTTTTGTATGAGCATATGCCAATTATATACACCGTTACTTGATACGTTTAAAGTAATGACAATAAAAGTATTGTTCTAATTTTTAAGTGTAAATTTTGTTTTAATTCACAAGTTCAAGCTTTAATAATTTATCAGCTTCTTTCGAGCGATATATTTGCGGATAAATAAATCCGTATTAATAAAGGTGCTTTCAAAATATCGCTAAATATTTAATCTAAAGATTTTAAAGGAACTGTTCGCTTTTGAAAGCGTTTCTTCAAATTATTTGGGTCATTTTATAATTAAAATGACCACTTGATATTCTGATATGTCTACTATGTACTTGATAATCAAAAATTCAAAATAACTGCCTGCTCTTTAAATATTTACTTTAAAATTAAATTAGGCATTAAATTTTTCATTCAAAGTCTTGATAAAAAAATTCAATAGAATTTAAAAAAATTTTATTCAATTAAAATCAATATATTTTCTTGGTAAAATTAAAATTAAATAAACTTCATATTGAGAAAAGTAAATTTTTTCTAAAAATATTATTTTCTTGAATATTTAATATACAAATTTTTGTGATGATTTTTCTTCCTATTTTATCAAAATATATTCCTATCTCATTTAAATTTTTTTCTATAGATTTTAAGCACTAAATGAGAATAGACATAATGGATATTTATGAATAAATTTTTTATATTGTTGAGTCTGTTGTAAAATTAAGAAATACATAGAATACTTATTCTACTAAAAAATTTTAATTTTATTTTAAATTTAAAATAAATTTATTATTTAAAATAGGCTTACGGATACTCTAAATTAAATTAAACAAAAGGAAGAAAAGATGAGAAAAGGAGAAGAGAAGTAGAAATAAAATATAACTTGAAATAAATGAAATGCTCCTATGTATATGAATAGACCTGGATAACTAAATTCAACACGGACTAATAATAATTTTTTTTTCAGCAACTTTAACAAGACTAAAGCTAGTTTCGCTACGCAGGTACCCTGCTATAGCTTATCATTTTTATTATTTTTATTCAATTTTTCTTAAAGTTGCTCGATTTAATTTTTATTTACATTTTGAAAATCAATTTTTTCAATCGAATAGAGCCAAAAAATTAAAGGCATGAGTCTCAAAGAATTTGTCAATATTCTTTATTTTTTAATGATTTTTATTTTTTTTTAAATTAAATAAAGTTTTTTAAAAATAGTTTTAAATGTAAAAAAGATAAATTTAATTTTTTTATTAAAATTAATAAATTAAAAATTCGTTTTTCTTAAATTTTGTTCAAAAACAATCATTTTCAAAATTTGAAAAAAATAATTTAATATTTATTTTTATTAATTTTGAAAAAGCTTATTGAATATATATGACTGCTAGATTTCTTTGAAGTCAATTTTCGTAAGAAATATTTTATTTTTTTTTATTTGACATTATTTTATAAATATTCAAAGAAATTCTCATCTTTGTTGCTATGGATATTTAATTATCTTTCAGTGGCTACTGAAAATTTTCATTTAATAATTTTATATAAACTTTTAATTGATTTAAAAAAAATGATAAAAAATTTATCTAAAGTTAAAAACTTAATCATAACGTTTCAACACGACAGTGTAAATTTAAACGATAAGGAAAAATCGATACATGTACCCTACAATTAAAGATTAGATTGGTTTGTTATGGATTCATTAAGAAGATGTTTGAATATATGCTCTGGTTTTGACCAAGTAACAATAATAAAGGCAACGATGTTACTATTTATTTAGTCTAGTTAAATTGATGATAAAAATGAAAAATGTTTTTTACAAAAAGCCAACATTCAAGGTGAATTTTTAGATGCTATAAATTTTAAATTTTCAAATTTGAATAAATCTTTAAATTATTATTTGAAAAAATTGAATAAAGACATCAATCTAGAGTTTAATTCTAATGGAAAAGAAGTCTTTGAGAAATGGATAGAATATCTTAAAAATATTGAATGTATAAATCTTGAAGAATTTGAATTATAGAAATTATAGAATCAATTCTGTTATTGAATCACATAATGAAATGGAAAGAATAGCAAACGAATCAAAGAAACGTAAATCAGAAAAAACAGTAGATTCCAAATATGAATCTAATAGGCGAAAAAATAAGATGAACAAGATGTCAAATGATTTGGACTATTAAAAACTTGTTGAAACACTTGATTTTGATATAATTAAAAAAAGTTTTAAAAATTTCTCGACTAATTTTTTTTTTAGAGATTTTTTTAAATAGCTTAAACTTTAAAATATTTTTAGATTTTTGGATTTTTGTGTTGCTGCAAAATTTTCATTCCAATGAGGGCATTTTATTTTCGATTTTAAGTTTTTTCAATTTTAAGGTAAATAATAAACTAGTGTTTTTATCAAGAAAGATCGATTATGATTTCTTTTATTGTCATTAAATTGGAAAATTTCCAAAATATCTAAAATCATAGATATTTTGTTGGCTTGTATTTCATTACCATTAAATTGAATATCTGTCGTATATATTTTTAAGATAATCATTTAAGTTTTCTTTAAATAAAACATATCGCTTATTTCATGATTTAGAAAATGATAGATTTATAACAAATTAATTTATCTTATAAAGTACTTTAAAAAGGACAATAAGACTTTTTAGCAAATTTTTTTTTTATAATTTTCTATTTGTTTATTTCTGTAGAATTAGAACTCTCAATATCAGGTTTTTTTCTAAAATTAAGGTCAAATCATATTAAATTTCCAATTTATTTTCTAAACTAATTAAGGTTCTAAATTAACGTGAAATTAAAGAAATTAAGTTAAATATTATAAACTTGATTAGATTTAGCTTTTTGAATATTTTCATCAATTTTATTTTCTAAATCTATTTTATTAAACTAAAAAATTTATATTTTAAAGAAAATTATTTTGACACTTTTTAAATTAAATCTATCATACTATACTGTGCTATACAAACTGATAAAGGCCATTTGGAGTTTTAAAATTAATGAGAGGATTAGAGTGTTATGTAACACAAAGTATAAACTTTGCTCAATTTTTCAAGTTTATTTAAATGTAGAATATTTTGTTTTGTTTTTATGGCAGTAAATATTTGTTTAGTTCCAAAATTCGAAAAAATGATTGAAAATAATTCTAAAATTTAATCAAGGATTAATACATTAGTTCTTAAAATACCATGGTCTCAATTTACTATTATTAAAAATCTAAAAAAAAAAACAGACTAATCTCGATCCAGCACATCCTTGAAACTAAGATTAAACTCAAAGTTAATTCAAATATTTTACTTAGATCATGATTCTAGATTAAAAATCTAGTTTAAGTGCAATTAAAGTATTTCTATTTGTTGTCTCAAACTACCTTAATTACCAAACTATAATTTAACAACAATGTAAAACAAGGAAATAGCTACAACTAATCTTAAACTAATATAACAACTTGAAAAGTTTTTTTTTTTTTTACAAATGATGCTTCATTCAGATATTTTTACATAATGAAAAGAAACAAGTAATTTTTATTTATTTCTATTTATCAAAAAATTTAAATTTATTTCTTTAAGAATTGATCTTTTACTAATTTTTATTTTAATAAATTTTATTAATTCAAATTTTGTATACGGAAAAAAAATTAAATGGTTCGGTTATTGTCATTTTGATTCTTCAGATGATAAAACTGGTTTGGACAGGCTTAGTTGCGGAAAATGTTCCAAAGAGTTGGATGAGAGCGGAGAGGCTCGAATAGAACAAGCGAATATCAAGCTGACTTTTAAATATCAAACTAACCGTATTCCTAGTGAACACTATTGTTCTTTGTACGACAAGAACTCTTTTTCCAAAAGAGAACATTTGGTTGATTCAATTGAAGAGAGTGTGCCTCTATTGCCATATTTGGACTCAGATTGGCTAACCGAACATCTTGGTTTTCTCATAGACAGAAATGAAATAGCCACAAATATTAACAGTTCAGTAAATTTAATCGATTTAATTGAAAGACTAAAAATAATCGAAATCAACAATTTCGGAATAGAAAATATAGATAGCAAAGCTTTTTCAAAATTTAAAAATTTAAAAGTTTTACGCTTACCGAGAAATGACTTAGCAGCGTTCAACTTTGCTTCTTTTACTCAAGAAGACTCAATTGAGTTTGAATTTCATTCAAAACTAATCGAACTGGACTTATCCTCAAACAAACTATCAAACATTAAAATAGAAAATTTCATGTATCTAAATAGTCTGAGAGTTTTGAATTTATCGTGCAATCTAATAAGCATATTTGATTTGCACTTGATAAATGTGATCAGTCCACATCTACAAGTTCTAGACTTATCAAATAATTATTTGAGAAAATTCAAACTTTTTGAAAACAACCTCTATTTTTCATCAAAAAATAGAAATCAATCGATTATTTCCTTGGTGTCTAATCTAATTCTAAATGAGCTTATGTATCTTGATTTAAGTAGAAATTTGCTAACCGATCTAGCCTATCTTTTTTCTATCAATTTGTCAGCTTTTAATGAGACAAAATACTGCAATTTATCTGTTAAGTCTAAGTTAAAACTTGTGAGAAAGCAAAGACCAATTATATATGTGAATTTAGATGATAATAATTGGCATTGTGACTGTTTAAGCTATGAATTCGTCTCAGGTGTCAAACTTCTACCAGCCCTAGTTCAATCTGATTCATGTTATATTGATTTTTTATTAAAAGAAAATTCAAATTTATTCAAAAATTTAAAAATAGATAATCTAAATTGTTCATCAAAATGTAAAATAAGAACACTTTCAGATGCAAACGGATTAAATTCAACTAGCACTAGTCAGACAACAATTCAAACATCATCTACAACATCAACAAATACAATCACCACAACACGAATATTCAGATCAAGCAAAATTCCTTATAGCTATGACGTTTCTTCCACATTTTATTGGATATGTTCAATTTGCATTGGTATTGTATCTATATCGTGTTTATTTGTAGCATGGTATTTTTGCTGGAAAAAATATCGCTTGTATCGGACTGATAGTGAGCAAAGAGATGATTCAGTGGGCTCAATAAATTCTCGCATCCATCCCGACCAGTACAATCAAAGAAGAAACTTATACTTTCTTACAAATCGTTTGAATAGTCAATACCCGATGAATAACAATTGGCGTAATAGGCCAATCGCAGACCCGAGTCTATTTTTCATATCCCTTAATCAAAATACAGGTATAACAGATACTGTTTTTAACAATATTGCCTATATAAACGATGATCCACCAAATTATTATGAAGCAATGACGGTAAAAAACCGAGCAAATGCTTCGCTTAATCAAACCGAAACGGATGGAATTAATTTGAATGATTTTTTGCCTATTGATGCACCTTCAATTGAATTTATTGGTGATAATTTGACCGATATTCCCGAAGAAAGTGAAGATACTAATCAAAGTTTCAGACAATCAACCGAAGTCTAATTTTTTTGTTATTTTGGCTTTAAAACTATTTCTAAGAAAACTTTATTTGACGCTGTGTGGGCATGCTCACCATGATTTTTCTTTTAAATTGGTGATATTTATTTCTATGGTAATTTTTGGTTTGTTGTCTTTATTTTGTTATTTAAGTGTTCGACAAAATTTATTTTTCAAATAAATTCTATTGACAAAAACATAATTATCACGGAAATTGAAAAGTCTTTATTATTCAACTTTTAATTATTCATATTAATCTGAGGAAAAAGTTGAAAAAAAAAACATTTAGAACTAATGGTAAATCAAATTCATAGTAAAACATCATTTAAATTTAAAAATTACATTAAAAATTTATTTAGCTTTGAGTTTTTGGCTTAAATAAAGCTTATTTTATTATAGACAAAACCAAATTTGTTTGTCTTGTTTTGTCAATAAAAATATCCTAAAAAATTAATGATTTTTTATAAAATTGAGTTGTATTTAGTCGATAAAAAAATATCGTTTTGGTTTCATCAGCTTCAAAGGGTTTCAAAATAAATAGTTAAAAATTAATTTAAACCCAATTTATTCTGAAGATGCTTTCAGACTTAGAAAAAGCTTGTTCATCTTTTAATAATTTAGTTTTCTATCATCACTCATATATTTGTTTGATAGCCAAACTTTTTTTTTTAAAGATAGATTTATGTGGTTTCAAGCATTCATTTTTAATAAAATTAAATAGGAAAAATTTAATGTCCTGAAGCTTCTAAATTAATGATTAATTCAAGAAAAAAAATTTAATTATTATTTTTCAATAAAATGCAATTTTAGAAAAAATTTAATTCTATCATCAAAGTCTAATTAGAATTAGTTTAAAAAAGAAATTTGCTAGAAAAAAATATTCCAACTAACAAAGAGATTCATTATTTTTAAAACAAAATTTGATACTAGGACATAAACTGTAGGAATACTTTAAAGGGAAATGGGAAATGTTTTTCCTAAGGAAATAAAAATTAGCATCTCAAGTATCTGAAGCTAGGTAATTATTCATTTAATTCATGTTTTTATTATAAAATTGAGTAAAAAAAGAATTCAGAAATTAAAAATTGTCCTTTCACAAACCTTAAATTTCAAAAAAATTGATAATTCTTAGTCATTTAATATTTAATATGATTTATATTTATGAAATAAACTAACGCAATTTATAATCTTTGATTGTTTTAATCGCATTTGTTTAAATTTATCATTGCCTTGTTTTAAATCTTGATTGTTTATCTAAAATGAATGAACTTTTTTTCAAATCAATACGGTTAAATAAATAAAAGGTTTTGTGGTGGGATAATGAATTAAAGTGTTTATCACTGAGAACTAAGCATTGTTAAAATTCTTATATTTTTGGTCTTAATGAGTATTTCACTTCATAATTTAGGTATTTTCTCTTGGTAAAATTTTTTTTTCAATGTATATTCTAAAATCAATAAAATGATTATTTTTGGTCTAAATTAGATATTTCAGGTGAATAAATTTTGAATAGAAACAAATATCTAATGCAAAATGATCAAGTGACGCAAGAATCAAATATATTTGATGCTAAAAAAACTTAGATTTAAGTGGTTTAACGCGTCTTAATTCGGAAATTTAACTTTGTTAACAACACAAATCGAATTTTTTGTATCTTACTTTAAAAAAAAAACTTGTTTATATTGATTTTCAAATAATTTTTTTGAAAAATGAGTACGTTTTAATCAAACAATAATCACGTAATAATATCTATTACAGTTTGTTTATTAATTTTTTTAGCAGTTTAAACGAAAATTCTTGAACAATAGTTCTGGGAAAAATAGTTGTGAGATAATTTTTGATTTTCTACTAACCCTAATGTCTGAAATTATTAGAAAATTTAGCTTCGAAAAAAAATATATTTGATTGATCATTATTTTGTTTAATGATCGTTCGAGTAAATTATTTAATAATTAGCAAATTCTAAGTTTTCAATTGTCTAAAGACTATGAATTAATCAATAATTCAATTTACAACAATGCTTCAACGGGCAAAAACAGTAAACATTTTTAAGTCATATTGGTTTGAAAAATATTAAACTATTATTTAGAATTTATTTTATCTAATTTTGAAATTTTTTTTTTTTTTATAAATTTTGACCTATGAGGTCTATACAAGTTTTTTTTATCAATAATAATAATAATAATAATTTAGAATTAAGTTTAATCAATTTACCATATAAATTTACTTGTTAACTTAAAGATTTAAACCATTAATTTATTTATATCACATAAAAGATCAATAAAAATTGCTTTAAAAAAAATTAATTTAATAAGACATTAAGTCCAAATTCTATTTATTTATTTTTTTAATTTAAAAGTTATAGACTGTCCCTCTAGTTAAAAATAATAAATTAATTTTAGCCTACGATTAACAAGCATTTTTAATATATACTGCAATATAGCTCTAGAATATGTTGACGGGTGGTTAATAATTGATAAAAATACAATAGTTTTATCTCAAGTCGAAGTTCATGTTTGTTTATTTTTATCAAATAAAAATTTTAATTTATTCACAATTTTATGGTACAAAGTAAAATTCTATTTGATTTAACATTATTAATAGAAGCACCATACCAGTCAACTGACTCTCTTTTGGTTTTTGAAAGGCCATTTCTAAAAGAAGGTTATTCCTTAGAAAATGATTATTTAATATATTAAAAAATAATTATTTTCTATAATTTTTAATCTGGTATTAACTTGAAAATTATCAATAAAAATAATTTGGATTTGTTTTAATCTTTTTCTATTTTTAGAATTTTATTATTAAATTTTTGATTTTCATTTTGTTTTAACAAATTTAGGTTCTTTTGTTGTTTAATAATATTTTTAGGTACCATTGACTTATCGGTTTTGTGAAATTTGGTACAAAAATTAGTAAACAAAAAGAACAAAATTAATGCAAAAATGGTTGTAACTTTTTTTTACTAGTTCTATAAATGAAATAAAGTTCAACACTCATTGTTGCATCAATTTTTAAAGTCTGCTAATGATGTGTAAATCTCTGCAAAATGCAGTCAATTTTTTCCAAATTTAATTTATGCTAAATTTTTAGAGTTTTACTAGAATTGCATATTTGAATGTTGCACCAAGTTTTATTTACAGAACTTACTTTTGATCTTTAGAAAAAATTTAGAAGATTCTTTGCATTTACGGTTCCATAGGTACTAATGTAAACGCTACAATCTGATATGAATCGGCAAAAATCAAAAAATTTCTATAAATATTATTTTAAAAAATTTAGAATTTTTTCCCAATTTAAGCATTTTTTAAAAGCAAAATAATTAAAAAAATATCTCTTAAAAGAAAACAAATACACCAAAAACGGAATTAACGAAAAAAAATTAACTTTAATTCTTTGTATAACTTAGTTGCTGGTTACATTTTTTTTAATTTTCTTTTATTTCTAAGTTAGTTTAAATATTGATTTTAATAAAAACTAAATACTAGCTAATTTATCAATACATTTATTAATCGCGATAGATAATTAAAATCTTATCTATTATATAAGATTAAAGATTGCATCAAATTAGAGAAAATTTTTTTTTCGGATTTGATTCGCGTGTTTCGACTAATTCAATAAAAAATTGATTTGTAAGGAACGCAAATAATTTAATTATTTAGTGTTTTGAACAAGTTAAATGCTTATGTGACAGGGTTGTATTCCCTCTCAAATAAAATTATTTATTTAGTAAAAGTTGATTAAATATCATCTTCTGCTAAAGTAAGTAATTTTTGAAGTTAAAAATTAATATTTGAAAACAGAAACTTATTAACAAGCAGTGGAACAAAAATTAAATTAGCGTCAAAATTTTTATTTTTTGTCGACAAAATAATTCAGAACAATTGAAAAAAACATTCTCTCTTATAGGTCGATAGAGAAACAAATTCTTGTTATTTAATTTAAACTAATTTGCTATGCCTATTTATTTCCAGCATGCTTGATAATAAAGTAGATTATTTAAAATTTAATTTAGAAAACGAGCCGGTATGCTCATGAGTAATCAGCGAGTTTAATTATCTAGAATATCTCAAAGTGCTCGGATGATTATTTTTGTTTATATTTTTAAAAATTATATCTATTATTTTGTAAATGTTGAAAATACTTGTTATCATACTTATTTATTTGGACATATCGACACAATCTGATTATGATTTTCAAGAGGAAGTTATCAATCTAGATAAAGAACAAGAGCTTATTGGCAGACTGTTGAAAAAGTACGACAAAAAATCAAGACCCTCAGGAACACTTAATGTTAAATTTGCTTTAAATTTAAATCAAATAATAAATCTAATCGAAAAAGATCAAATAATGATTCTAAATGCCTTTATTGATCATGAATGGATAGATAAACGTCTCACTTGGAGTAAACTTATTTTAATAAATTTTAATTATAAAATTTTTTTTTTTAAATAAAGATCCTATGAACTATGGGAATATCTCTATTATTAGATTATATGGTGATCAAATATGGACGTAAGTTCCTAAGAAATTAAACGTTTTAGATTTAGATTAACTTTTAATATTAAGACCTGACACATTTATTTACTCGACAGCTGACCATAGTGGATTTTTGCTACCTCAAACTGGCGCTTATTTTGTTATCAATTACAAAGGTTAAGAATAAAAATTTTATTTAATTAATTTAATGAGTTTGCTTTTATTTATAAGGGGTGATATTTTGGCCAAATCCTTTGACACATATGCGAGTTAGATGTAGAATGGGAATTATTTGGGTATAACTATTTAGAAAATAAATTTATTTGGTAAAAAAAAAATATTTTAAGTTTCCTTTTGATGAACAATTGTGTGTGATTGCATTCGGAAGTTGGAGTTACACTTCTAGTTTTTTGAATTACACTTTGATAAACGAAAATCCGGTGATCGAAAACTATACAGAACACAATGAATGGACCCTGGTCAGCTATAAGCCTTTCCGATATGAAATAAAATTTTCAAATTGGATTGAGGACGATACATTTACAGAGATTAGATATAAAATATTGATTAGACGCAAGCCCTTGTTTGTCATACAAAATTGTGTTTTTCCGGCTATGATGCTTTGCTTGCTTACTCTAGTCTCATTTTTTATTCCGTTTGCTCAAGCAATGCAGATCGGCATTAGCATTATGCTCTCATTTTCGGTCTTTAAGCTGCGATTAAGTGACGATGTGCCCGTTCAATCTGATTCCATACCTCTTATCAATATTTACTTTACCTTATGCATGACTTTTTCATTGACAGCCATGGTTTGGTTTTCGATTGTAAATTTGCTAAAAGAGCGCAAAAGAGTTCCGAAATTATGTAAAATATTTGTTCTTAAATACATTTGTTACGTAATGTGCATTAATATAGGGGAAAAAAACAAACAAATAATAAATCTAGAAAAAATAAGCCCATCAACTAAAAGAAGAAGAGTTTTACTGCCAGATAGAACAAATGATAAATTATTTTCGCCGAGAAAACATGATAAAAAATCAAAAATGAACCAAACAGGTATTTATATGTTTTTATTTCTTTAAAATATGTATTATTTTATTTTCTTTTATTCAGAAAATGATGCTGTATATGGATTTGGAAATTATAGAAAAAACTTCGATCAAGATGTAGAAAAAAATGAAAATTTTTCAAAAATACCTAGGGTTGTTTGGTTACCTCAAAAAAATCAAGTTTTATCAGGTATATATATATAAATAAAACTTAATTCTTTGAATTTAATTTTAATAAAATAATTTAATAATCATTAAAATAAAAATATGGTTTTTTATAATAAAAGTTTATCTAAATTTTTAGCAATAAAAAGCATGCTACTAGTAGAAAAAAATTAATTTTTAAATTTCAAAATTTTTCAGAACCTTTTGTTAGAAATTTGGAAAATAGTAAATTAATTTTTAAGCTATTTAATATCAAAATTTATTAGATTATGAAACTTCCTAAAAAAAAGGAGAATTATAGTGGATGGTTAATGAGAATTTTCAATTATAGAGCGTTAGAGTTAAACTAAAGCTTTAGAACTTTCTTGAAAAACTTTTTTTTTACTTTTATATCTTTATGAGTTAATTGTATTTCAAAAATTACTAAGGATAAGTGTCTAAAATTTTTAAAATAAAAAAAGCACTAGAAATACTTATATTTTATGGCAGTTTGTAAAATTTTTGATCAAATTTCATTTTTCAAAAATGGCCAAAACATTTCAAATGCACAATTAAATTTCTTTACATTTTTATTAATTACAATCTTTTTTTTAGAAGTCTACAAATAAAGCTTTGAAATTTTTCAAAAATCAAAAAATCTGCGATGAAATTTAATTGCCCATTTAAAATGTTTTGACCATTTTTAAAAAATGAAATTTGATCAGAAATTTTACTTTTGCCTATTTTATACAAATTGCCTTAATCTAGAGAATTAATATTTTCGAATTTTTTTCGAGCTGTTATTTAAATTTTACAAAATTAAATTAAAATATGCGCTTAATTATATATCAAATAGGCTGAAAAATTCCATGACCAACTGATTATGCTTTTTTTAGGAAGAAGATCAGATAGAAATTCTAAGATCATTTGGTCAAGCGATTAATATATGAAAAAAAGTCATAAGACTCATTTTTTACAATTTGCTTTTAAATTATTTTTTTCTTCATTACCATATTTGAAACCAAAATTAAATTTTAATTAAAAAAAAAATACTTTTTTTAATTGATACATTGTTCAATAATAGAATTTTAAACTTGGTTCTATTTTTAGTACCATATTTTTTGTGTCTTCTGTTGAAATTAAATTTTTCCCTTAAAAAATATATTTTTATTTTTTAAAGATAAACACAAAATTAAAAGCAATTTTGAATTGCTTATACCAACAAATGTGAGGCCTCATATGAGTTATAACGATATAAATACTAATATTGTACGCAATATGCCTTTAAGAAATTTGATCGATCGCAATAATTGCCTTGAATCATCAAGATCATCCTCTGCCAATAGTAAAAATTTTCAATTAAAAAATACAATCAATGAATCGCATTTAATCAATAATGAATTTAACCCATCAAAACCCATACATCATTCAAGATCAAGAACTATCAATCGAACAAGTTTAATTTTGAATGAAACTAAAAATTGTAAAAACAACAACTTCAAAAGGCAACTATCAGAAGAAAATATCATAAAAATATTGAATAATTTTGTATTTTTGCTTTTTTTATTTTTCATAGTTGCTTTACATTTAATTAGTTTGATAATTTTACCATATTTTATTAAGACTCCCTTGTCTATTGAAGATTAATTCACTTTTTAATCTATCATTTATTTAATTGTAGAATAAAAAGTTTTTTAATTTATTTTTTTTCTAATTTTATTGAAACTTTATTAAAAAAAAATGTTTAATCAAAATTCAATGATAAAAAGTTAATTGGCGAATATTAATTTTCAATTTTAGACGCCATTTAAGATGCTCTTTCCGCCCAAATGAATTTATCGTTTTAATCTTTTATTCTTAAAATTGGCAATTTGTTTAAAAATTTAAGACTTGTTATCAAAGAAAATTTAAACTATTTTTTAAAAATGGATAAATAAAAACTTAGTTGGGATAATGATCCACATTTTTAACAATAATAAATTTGATAAATAATTTTCTTATAATTAATTCAATCCATTAAAAATGTTTATATCTTTTAATCGATTTTTCATTTCCTAAGATTATACAAAGAAAAGTTTTTTTTGGATACTTGATTAAAATAAAAGCAAAAATAAAGGATTGAAAATCTTAACGTATCGATAACCAGAAATAATTTAGTCATGATTTTTTTTCACTTTTGATTTGAAAGGCTGAATATGAGGTTTTCTTGATTTACAAAAAGACGAAGTTAATTAAAAAAATGTCATTTTTTCAGATATTTTTTTCAGAAATAAACAGCTAATAGGTCTTAGAATAGAAAATTTCATTTTTTAGAGACTCAATTTTTCATTTGAGAAATATTTAGAAGCGGAGGTGTTTTTTTTTTGTGTTAGAGGCAGTCTATCTTATGAAAATGTTTAATGTTTATAGTTACAAACTCAATAAACATTTGATAGCATTTTTTTATTTTTTTGTAACTAAAATAGAATTTTTCATAAATAAGTGATAATCATATCTGAACAAAATGAATCTTAAGGATGATTAAAATCATATTTTTATTACTTGGCAAACCTAATGATAAAGAATACAAAAATTTTCAAAAATATTAATAATGTTTAAATAAAGAAAGCAAAAAATTAAGAATTATTATGTTTTGAAAGCTTATGGAAAAATAGATGTGTTAAAATTGAACAAATTTTAAAATTTATATTTCTAGACTCTTCTTTATAACTTTAACAGATTAAATACCTTATCGAATGATTTATTAGAATAATTAAAAAAGCTTTTATTTACTTGGATAGATTTGCTTATTTTTACATTAAGCTTTTTTTAATCAAAATTAAAATTTATCCTTTAAATAAACTACAAAATAAAATTTGGTAAAAAAGTAGATTAAAAATCTGTATATTTAAAAATAAATATTTTTTTTTTTTAAATGAAGACGAAAGTTTTTGAAGGAAAGGTTTTTTTTCCCAACTGAAAACGAAATTTTAAAATTTAGCATTCAGAAATAAAATAAAAGTCCGAGAAGTTTTTCGGACTTTTTCTTCAAAAATATATTTCAATAAGTTTTAAGTTTTTTAATTAAAATTAAATTAGCCAAATTTAAAAAAGCCGACTGACACAAATTTTTTTATAAATTTATTTGAACGCTCTCTTGTAATTTTCATTTTCATTTTATTGTAATTCTCTTGTAACATTTTTTTATAACTAAATCACTTTTTTAAAAAAGAAAATTTTCTAATTTTATCGATCAATTTTAATTCAATTTTTTATAAAATTTTAAAATCCTCTTGGGCGTTTCGATATAATGTTTTGATCATTTTTTTTTATTAATAATGAAAAAGCATTTAAAATCTATATTGAGCCACCAAATTAGATATCTGATTTAAAGAAGATTTATTCTCTTGATGAAATTTCTAAAGCTAAAAATTACCTTTTATATTTATTTTTGTCAAAAGCACTCCTTTATTCGTGTATTTTTATATTTTCAAAATAGCTGAAAATAAGATTATTTAAATAATCATTATGAGATTAGTAAACAAAATTTTAATGTCAAAATAAATGAAAAACTATTTTAAAAATCAAATATCAATCAAATATTCAAGCGAGAAGATATTTGAAAAAAATTTTATTTCTATTTCAAGGTTAATCAACAGATTATAAAGTAGCTGGATACCACATAATTTTTGCCATTTTTTTTAATTTCATAAAACTTAAATGTAAAAAATTTTAAAAATTGTTAAATTTTTTTCATAAAATCATTAAAAAAAAATATTTTTTCCATTCTAGGCTTTTGTGAGCAATAATAATTATTTTCGATTATTTTTAAAACCAAAACTAGCGAAAGGATTAATACTTTTTAGCGCATTTAATTAAAGACGCGCATAAATAAAATAATCTTTTAATTAATAACTTTTACTTAGAAATAGTATCATCAGTTGCGTTTTACTTAAACCAATAAAATTTAAAAATAAAAAAATAGAAGTGATTAAAACAAAAATATTAATTTCTAATTTTATGTGAATACTTTATTTCAAAAAAGATTAAAGCAACTTTTTCGAAAATAATACATTAGTAGTAGTCTTAAATCGAATTATTTTTGTGTTTAGAAAACTTAAATAAAAGAATAATTAAATTTATTTTTCTTTGCTTCAAAAGTACTTTTATTTTTAAATGGATTTGAATTAGTTGTTTTTAATCTATTTTTATGAAAATTTTTCAACTCATTATGGGCGTAAACAATTCAAATTAATTGATTTTATCTATTAATTTAACAATAATTATTTAAAATTAGAATCTGTCAATAAATACAGAATAATTTGAGTAAAATTAGATATGAAGAATTTATTTTATTTTTTTTTTAATTATTAAAATAAATAATTGTGGGGAATGTCCCTGGGTTTGTCCGAATAGCCTTCGCTTTCGTTTAAACCCTCAAATTTGAAAATTTTGAATTTTTACAAAAGGAAAAAGGAGTAAAAGAGAGTAATAGATACAATTTACCTAAATGTATTAATAGAATACTGAAAAAGCTAAAGCTTATTACAATACAACGTTATAAATAATAGAAAGATTATAAAAGAATTGGATATTTCCTATTGTTTAATTTCTTGAATTAAGAATTTATTTTATTCAAAGATTTTATTTTCAGAGATTAATCATTGGCATTGAAACAAAAGCTTTTCAAGACGATCTTTGATAAATTTTCTTAAAAATACAAAAAATAAAGTTCATACATTTTTTAATACAACAAATCCGTTTTTAACTTCCAACCATGCTAATAATTAAAATTCAGTACAAATTTAACATTTCATATGCTTAAACTAGAGACAAAGTGATGTTGCTTAAGATTTTTTTTTTGAATAAAAGTTTTTGTTTCTAATTAATTTAATTATATTGATTGAATTTTAGTATTTGATTGACTGATTAAAATAGTTAAAACAATTTGCATTTATTTTAATTACCAACTTATTGTTTAATTTTTGCTCTATTTGAATAAATGAATTCTTTATCTCAAAGTCAATTTTTTTTACTAGATAAATATTTGCATTTTGTTAATATTGATCAGCAGTCTAGTAACAAAGCTTCATTAACCAAAAATAAAATTGACAATGCCAAAAACAATTTGCACTTGTCTTAAAAATAATGATTAAAAGTTTCAATTTTAGCTGAAAATGAAACAAGTATTCAATGATTCGAAAAGGGGAATCGACTGCAGTATAAAATTAATAAAGGGTGTTAAACCATAATTTTTGTTAATAATTTAAAATTAATGGTATATTATTCAAAAGAATGTTCATTTTTTATGAATCTAATTCCATCGGAAAACAATTGAAGTCCCGAGGAGCTTTTTATTGTCGCGTTTCAAGTCTTGAAAATACACTTTTTTTTTACATATAGCAAAAAGCATAGAAATTTAAAAAAGCTGATGACACAGACAATTTATTCTTCTTTATTCTAATGGTATATTTATTTAGGAAAATAGATGAACTATTAACAAATATGGAAACTTATAATATTGCTTATAATTAGCATTTTTTTTTAACTTGTGATTTACCAAGAAAATCTAAATTTTTAAAATTGACTCTTTCAAGGCAAAATCTTGTGGAACTAAGAAAATGAAGAATTTTTCAAAATTTTTCGTTTGTCATGTTAAGTTTATAAGAACTTACAGTAAATCATGATACATATGAATAAAATCTAACATTAGCTTTAATTATTTGATTTTTGTATCTAAAATAAAATCATCATGATGAAGTTTAAATTTTATTCAAAATTATTGTAATCAAGTGAATTTTTCATCAAAAGTTTCATGATTCATTAAATAACTCAATAATTAGAATAAAAAAAAACACGATATATTTTTATGAAAATTTAAATTAAAATTTATTTTTATTTGTCTAAAAAAATTATATTAAGCTGAATTTTCAATATAAGTAAAAAAAAATGATATTTTAAAATCTGAAAAAAAAGTATTACTTGATTTTTTGAAAACGTAAAAATTTTATGTAGCTAAGTCAAGAAAATTAAGTTTTTCTCACTGATTCTATATTAAATTAATCTAAAATTCAATAATAATAATAGTTAATATTCTAATAATTAATTCGATATAATTAATTTTAAAAAAAATAATTTTCTTATTAGGCATTCATACTATTTTTCTTTTTTTCCTTCCAATTTTTGTTATTATGTTTCAGGTTAGTTTATTTTGATCCCTAGAACAAATAAGAACGTAATTATTTTTTAACTTTTATTAAGTCTTTAAATACTTATTAATAATGTAAGATTTTGTCAATCTGATTTTTGAAATTAATCTTTTTATTAGGAAATTATTTTAAATATTTTCGTATTCGTGAATTGGCGATAATTTAATTAATCTTTTTTTTTTCAAAATTTACTTCAACTTATTATATTTTAGCTAATTGAAAAATAAAACAAAAAAAAAAATTAGAGTTTTTTTTTTAATTAAATACATTAGTAAAACAATTGGCGTCATTTATTTTCAAAAAATTGAATTAAAAAGAATTTTACTTTTTTTTTAAATTAGAAATATTTTAAATAAAACTTCAATGAAATTATTTATAATTGTATCGAATTTTTTCTTACAAGATTTCTGATTACAAACGATCAACAAAAATTTTAAAGAATTTCTGAAAAGCTCAATAGAAAAATTTTTGTAATTTAAGATAAGAATTTTTAGCATATCATGTTACTCGGAAGCTATTTAACAAATTAAATATTTATTTTAGATAAGTCTAATGATATAGCATTATTTTTTCTAAATTGGATTTGAATATTAGTATTATTTTGAATTATTTGACTTTTTTTAAAATTTTTGTTATATAACCTTGATTAATTAAGATTTTTGTTTGATAAAATCAATGTCTAAAAAAACAAGTTTCCGGTATTGAAAAAAAGCTTTAAATGAGCAAAATTTGTGTACAATTTGTGTAATCCGATTTCATCAAGAAAATATCGTCAGAATGTTATTCAATTCACAACAATTAATTTTATGTGAAAAATGTCAATTTTAATGCTAAGAGAATAAATTAGGGTTATGTAAAAACAAGTTAGCTAAAAATTATTTTCTTTTATTGAAATCAAAATAAATTTTAGAAATACTGTTTTAGGATACTTAAAAAGGGAATTAGTTTTCCTGAATAAAAAATTCTTATCGAAAAAACTTAATTCCCCAAACAGTCTCTTGATCCTTTTTGAAAATTGTCAATTTCCAGAATTGAAGAGAATTATTTTTTTATTAATAATCGTAGGAATTAATCAAAAATAATGTTGGAACAAAATAAAAGAGACAGCAATTATCATTTTAGGTTAAAATAACAACTAAGACCTAGATCAATTAAATCATTATTAAATCCATATGTCAAGTGACAAATTTCAAGAATTTACTCTGTACAACATTTTTAAAATTTTCAATATTTTTTTTTCAATTAATCAATTAAATAAAGTATATGGGAATAAAAAAATAATTATACAATTTTCTACAATATGATTTCTTTTCTATTTTAATTTATTAATTATTTATTATTAACTTTATGCATTTTAGCAGTAATTTGAGATTATCTTCAATTATTTCCAGATGACTAAAGGTCAGAGTACTTACTTTTAAAAATCTAACTCAAATCGAATATTGCATGTTAGTTTTTTTACTAATAGTGGAATGGACACTATTGTTTAAAACATATTGCTATATTTTGATAATTGAGTATAAACAAATGGGTTTATTTATGCACTTTTTTATTGAATATTGAGATTCATTGGAATAAAATCTGGATAAAAACAAATACCAGAATGGGTAATTAATTTTTTATGTAATAGAGCAAACAAAACCAGTATTTTAAAATATCGGAGAATCTTTTATTTTAAAGAATACTTAGACTGATTTTAATGAAATTTTCTCTTTTAGAAGTCGAATCTTTCATTTAGATTAGTACATTTTAGATTAGGCTATTCGAGATCAAATGAAAATTATAGTAATTCGGGTTGAAATAATATTAATCCCGAATAAAATTTAGAGCCAAATTATAAATTTATAAAAATAAATAACATGTATATATTTATAATTTTACATAATTAAAATTACTTACTTAGCAAAAGTTGTAATTAAAATTTTGAAAATCTTTAATTATCCTTATTTTAAGATATTTTAATTACGACAATTAGAATATTAATAGGATTTGTTCAAGAAAAAAATATTATTTAATTTGGTTTAGCTAAAAAATGGTAGCAAATCCTGGTTTTATTACTAGATGGTTTTAGCGTCAATTTTAATCCTTAGAAGCTTTAATTTGACATTGATTCAAAACAAACAATAAAATATTTATTTTATTACCATTCTAACCATTTCAAATTCAAATTATAAGAGTATTTAACTCAGATATCAAACTTAAGGACCAAGGCTTCATTTAAAAATAATTAAATTTTCAAAATTCAGTTTTTAATAGATATGATAAAAAGATATTTAAAACTATTGCTTTAGTATATTTAATTTATAATATTTTTGCACGGAAACACTTAAATCTAGAGGACTTATTTCAAGAAGAAATTAAATTTTGATTTCAATCATGGTTAAGTTAGTGCCATATATTCATTCGATATTTTGAGTTAATATTTAGATTTAGAATTTTAAAATAAATCATGTATTTTATGATTTTAACTAAAATTTTCAGAATTTTTTTAGTTCTTTACTCAATAACACAAGTTTAATTTAGTTTTATTTTCTAAAAATTAAATTTAAGTAAATTTTTTAAAAAAAAATCAATTTAAACCTTTTTTTTCTCTTCATTTAATCATCTAATTAAATTTAAAAAAAAATATATATATTTAAAAAGTAATTCACAGACATAGAAATATATAAAGCGGTGTTATCATTAATTGTACCATATACATTTATTCATTAAATTAACTAACTAAATAATAGTTTTATTAATATTGGATTATTAATGGACGTTGATTAAACTCTATTATAAATTATTTGTCGACCAAATCACCAGTTTAAGTCATATTGAAGTTTATGATCAAAATTTTATGATCATGCTCAAATATAATTTTTTTACAAATTTCTAACAAGTTTTTTAAATGAAAAATTAAATGCAGAAAAATGTTTTTATGTTTAGCATAACATGTTAAACAATATCCATCTATTGTGAATAATTCTGCATTCATAAATCTTTTGCAGAAACTTGCAGACATAAAAAATCAAGTTAAGTATTGAATGTTTACTTTGAAAACATGCTTCTGCAATAAATTTTTTGCTCAAAAATATTTTAAAATCCTTTTTCAATGATAACCCTTGAGCATGATCATTTTAATTTGATCATAAACTTCAATTTGCCTAGTTTAATTAATCTTTTAAAGATATTCGTAATAATATCAAAATTTTTCTCAAACTATTGTTTTCTCAAAAATCATTAATTTTTAATCAAATATCAAAACAAATTTCATAATTTTTTTTCTTATAAATTCGATGCCAATATCTACTTTGTAATTAAAAATTAATTAAAATAGAAAATTGCTCTCAATTGCACGAATTGTTTGCTCATAATAAAGTCTTGAATTTTTTAAATCAAAGCTAATGAGAAAATTTAATTTTTTTTTGATATTTAAGAATTTTTTTTCAGATAATTGTACTATTGTTTCAATCCAAACCGTTTAAATACACCAATTTCTATATTTTTATCAGCATTTTTAAGATATTTTTAGAAAATCATGGACATTAAGCTCTTAATCATTATGATAAAAAAGATTAAAAAAATACAAACTAATCGTTTAAATTACTTCAAGAAATAATTTAAATAGATTCTAAGATTTGAGTTTTTATTTGCAGAGTCATGCAATAAAAGATGTTTGGCATTTTTATCTGATTTGATTTCAATCAAGATCAAGAACAATCAATAAAATACAACCCTTTGAATAGATGAGATTAATTGATAAATAAATATAAGCACGGGAGTTCAGAAAAAAGAAATCCCCGCATTTCATAGAAATCGAAATACCAAATGAGTCTTTTAAGGACAATGAAAGTTTTAAAATCAATTTAAGTTAATATCTCTTCTACATTAAGCATGAAGCTATCATTATTCTTATGGAAAAATAAATTTTCTTATTTGTTTTAAATGGCATTATACACTTGTTACTAAATAAATATTGATAAAAATTCAGAACAAGCAAAATTAAAATCTCCTGCTTCTTAATTGAGTGCATCATCTAACTGTTATTAAGCAATTTATTTTTATAGAATTTTACTTTTTATTTAAAAATGAAATGTTTAAAACTCATATTTGATAGTTAATTTATGTACTTTTTACTCAAATTGATTATTTAAATTTTAAAAATCTCTAAATCTTAGCTACTTCCATTAGACTAATGAAATTTTAAAAATCATTCAAAATTTTCGTTTGTTTTCTTTTTTAAAATAAGAAGAAAATTATTTAACAATGTTAAGCTTTCAAACCATTATAGATTCAATTTTTTTTCTTCACTCCAGTTGAAACTGTTAATTTCAATTTTATTTTTATCAATAATCAAAAAGCTTTTTTCTCAATAGGTTTAACTAACTAAGAAAATAAATTTTTAGCTTTTATGCTAAAATTCTAATATAAGTTAGATCATTTCCAAGAGAAATTTAATATCTTAAGATCACTCTGAGAAAAAAAATCAAAAAATCTATTTTTTTTTGTTTTGCAACTAAAAATAAGTTTTAATAAGAAAATTCAGTTATTTTCGAGAGTTCGATTTGGAAATTTTACTTTGAAAAAAATTTATTTTAAAAAAATTAATAGACGATTTATATTTATTTTTTATTTGCAAATCAAAAAGTTAGATTAAACTCGGTTTTTAAGATCTAATAAATTACGTGTATAATTAATTACAACAAAACTTACAGCTGTTAGCTAGAGTTAAATTTAAAGGTAATTACTGAATCAATATGCTAGCTGAAAATTTTAGAAATTAATGTAAGATAATTTCATAAATCATCATAAGGCGAATTTTATTACAATATAAATTAAAGTAAAACTGTGGTCTATAAAAGATTTACAAATTAAAAAACAGAAATAAATTTGTTCATCGAACTAAATTTTTTATTTAAAAAAAAGCTTAATTTTAATTTTTTTATTCTTTTATTTTCAGATAAACAAATATGCTTTTTAACCAAGTAAACTAAAAATTCAATCAAAAAGAAAAAAATCAAAATGGGTTCAGAAACTAAAAGCATGCTGGTGTATGATTATAATTTAACAAATAATACATTTCATGATGACGCAGAAATGGACTTTTTGAGTTTTGAAACAAAAATTGCCATACTGGTTGGCATTACGTTCAGTATTTCGATAATTATCGGCCTTATCGGAAATGCTCTTGTTCTTCTAACATTTCTTTTCCAAAAACAGATGAGAAGCACTACAAATATTATAATATTGAATTTAGCAGTCGCCGAGCTTTTATTTATATTTTTATGTGTACCTTTCACTGGTTTCAACTATGTTTTGAGGTAAGAATTTTATTTTCTCTAGATCGGTTTCTCATCATTTTCTGAAAGCAAGTATTTGAAACTTAGTTTCGTGAAAGATATTAGTTATTACCATATATTTTTATAGATATTATGAACTTTAAACTTATATATTAGTATTAGTATTTTCAATATATACTAATTGGAGGAAAATTTAATCAAAATTTTCCTCTTTGAAAAAGATATTTGTTCTAATGCATCAGATTTTTGTGTTCTTATATTAAAATCTGAGATCAATTACTTAAAATCAATTAAGATGCAGCAAGTAATTTCAAGCTCATTTGATAAAAATAAAATTGTATAGAAAACATTTTTTAATTAAGTTCTTTTAAAATTTTAAAAATGCGAAATAATTTAAACATTGAAAAAATTATGTGACCTACTTGAATAATCAAATTATATTGTTAGTTAGATAGTAGCTTCCATCAATTTCAATCGAAAGCAATTAAATTTATTTTTCTACTTAATAAACTTACGAGCTCGAAATATAAAACAGTTTAACAAATCTAAATTTCAATGAAAAAAATATTTATTTTAGATATCTAAAAATATTTTAAAAACGGATTCAATTAAACAAATTGATTAAGAAAATCTGAATTAGAAATCTCTTATAATTTTTGACCGAAAATTTTTGAAAAAATGAATTTTTCTTTTTAATAAAAATCGAATAAATATATTCCATTATATTTTTTATTTCGGTTTTTAAAAAATCCTGTAAAACTCAAATACTTATTTGCAAAATAATTTTTGAATATTATATAAAATTGATTGCTTTGTTAACTTCTAGTAAATGGTATTTTGGAGATCTCATTTGTAAAATGTATCAGTACATTTCAAATGTTACTGCATATGTCATTATACTTTTGTTGGTCTTAATGTCGTTGGATAGGTACTTGGCTATTTACACAATCGGTAGCACAACGATCCGCAATCAAAGAAATGCAAATATAACTATCGCATTTTTATGGTCTGTAGTTCTTATTTTGAATATACCGCATTTATTCTTATGGGAGGAATACAGTTATTCTATTCCAAACGAGAATCGAACCGTTTGTATACTAAAGTACAATATTATAATAGCCAAAAAATCATTTCAATATTTGACAGAGCAAGAAACAGATGAATTAGATGCTGCTAAATTTAAGATTAAACTATATTACACCATTTTCTTCATAGCTGCCTATGTTCTACCATTTATATCTATTTGCATAATTTATGGTCTTTTGATGCAAAAATTACGCAAAGCAAAAGGTAAACAGGTGAGCAAATCAAAACGAAAAGTTACCCTAATGGTTGTTGTTGTTGTATCTTCATTTGTTTTGTGTTGGGGTCCATTGCAAATAATGCTTTTCCTCCAACATGTTGTTAACGTAGATTTCAATGAAGTACTTATAACAATATTGGTAATATCAAATTGCATCGCTTATTTGAACACCTGCGTGAATCCTATTATCTATGGATTTGCTAATCAAGATTTTCGAAAGTAATAAATAATCCATATTTAACTAGATTAAAATTAAAAAATTTCTTTTCAAGGGCATACGCAGCTATTTTGAGGTGTGACTACGATTTGCAGCGAAGTCACTTTAGTAACAATTACACTGTTGTTGGTGCGATTCAAATTAAAAAATTCGACTCGAAGCCTTCTAAAAATCGACGCAGCAAAAGTACCCAAGTTCGACTGTGAATTTTTTGCAATTTTTTTGTTGTGTAAAAATTTTAAATAATAAATTAATCAGATTTTAAAAGAGAGTTTTTGGAATTTAATGATTATTAATAAATATCTACTTAATCGGAATTTGAGAGAAATCATTATTATTGATTTTTTAATTTCCTAATGATCACTGTTCAAAACTATAATTGTAAATATTTGAAATATCAAAGTTCCGTAAAAATTAGATGTTGGATTCAGTAAAAATCATTAAACTTTTAATTCATTTTATAAGTCCACTTTGGCTTCAAAAAACTTCAGGTATGAAAATCTAATAAACAAAAGATCTGAATATTTGAAATTGTTTTTTATTCGAGGGAAAAAATTTTGAGAAAAACTTAAATTTTGAAATAAAAACTGCAAACAGATCTTGTTTTTTTTTTGCTTAAAAATGCATGCATTCGAATATACTTCTTCTAAGAAAATCATTTTTAGAAGATTGACATATGTGAAAAAGGATCTAGTTTTTTAAAAAAGGCGTTAATGAAAATATTTCAATTGTAAATTGAGGATTGAGATCAAGAGATTTCGTTATTGAATTAAAAAAAAACATTTAATATAAAAAGGTATTGGAATATTAACCAAAAAAAAAAAGTTTAACAGGAACTTAAATGATATTGTTTTTTCTGAATGATTTAAATAGAATAGCAATATATATTTTTAAAAAAAATCGAATATCTTTCACTGGATTATACGTCAAATTTGCTATTTAAAGGCAAAATCAGTAAAAAAATTTGAATGCAACCCAAGTCTAGATGGTATATCCACTTTATTTGACAAACTGAAGTGGATATACCATATCAACTTATACTAATATTAAAAAAAATATCACAGAATAATTCCAAATTATGCTGAAAGGGAAGACTAAGCATCGTCGTGAACTTTTTTCCTGAAGTAATAAAATATTTAATAACGTCTTACCTCTAGCTATTTCAATTCATTGTTTTTAATTTTTTTAATTTTATCTAATTTTCAAAGCAAACACGAGGAAATGTTTAACAGCCCAAAATACCATTGCAATATAATTGACTTAAAAACCTTCTTTTTTTTTGTCAATTTAATTTATTTATCTTATTCATTTAATCATTTAATTCAATTTATTTAAAAATAAATAATGTTTAAAAAGTAATTCACAGACATAATACTGTAAACCACGGTGTATGTCATCTATTGTGCCATTTATATTTATTCAATTAACTAACTAACTAAAATAACTTAAATTTTATTAATAAATTTTAAATAATAAATAATGTGATTGGGAACATTTAGAAAATATAAATAATAATATTGAAAATATAAAGTGTCTCAATAATCTTTTAATGTTTTAATGATTGCTAATTTCAAATGATGAATCAAGTTTTCGATCTCAGTTATTGGGAGATGTCTTCAATTAATGGCCGAGAAATGTAACGCTCCCTGTGTCTCATGTCCCGAATATCTCTCTTCCTAAATTGAATATATATTTGGTTATCAGTTTTTAAGAATATAGTTTAGAATAAGGATTTAGATGAGAAAATGTTTTTTTTTTTTCAATTTTTTCCATAGAGGCTTTCTCGTTGCCATAGTAGTAACTAAATTATGAAAATTTATTGTGGCTAAAGTTTATAGCTTTGAATATTATAAAAAAAATATTAAAGAAAAACAACTAAACATTGTATCATTAAACGAAAATGGATAACGGCATACATGTTCAAAGAACTTTGGCAATAATCAAGCCTGATGCAGTTGGCAAAGCTGAAGAAATCGAAGATCACATACTGAGAGCAGGTTTTTCAATCTTAAATAAAAGATGGGTACATTTGAGTCCCGAGCAATGTAGCGAATTTTACAGTGATCACTCAAGCAAAATATTTTATCCAAGTTTAGTTGCTTTTATGAGTAGTGGTCCAATAGTTGCTATGGAATTGGCTAGAGAAAATGCTATCTCTAGCTGGAGAAACATGATCGGAAATACAAATTCAGAAAAAGCCAGAGCAGAACAACCAGAGAGTATTCGAGCCAAATACGGACTAGATGAGCAATGCAATGCGGTGCATGGTAGCGATAGTGAATTAAATGCTGAACGAGAAATAAGATTTTTTTTCAGCAGAAGTGTTATCGAACCAATACCAACTGATCAGTCTGCCAAAGATTTTCTAGAAAATAAGCTAAATCCAACTATTCTTAAAGCTCTAACTCAACTGTGCAAAGAAAAGCCTCAGGATCCAGTCTCATGGTTAGCTGATTGGCTTCTGATGAACAATCCTTACAAACCATTAGTAAATTCAAAATTAAACGTGATTGAATCATAAATATTTTATTTTAGAAATTAATTTTTTTAATAAATTAAATAATTAAAAATTATTTAGTCTTTTATTTGGAAATTATTTATTAATATTACATTTGATTAAGACTAAAATCTACTGAGATTCATTTGACATAGAAAAATATTAGTATCCATCATCGATAATCACATTCAATAAGCCTTTTTTGTCCACACACTTGATTATTTCTTTAAATAATAAAATCAATCTTCTATCAACTGATTTTAAATGATCCTCAGTTAATATTGGATATAAAGGATCAACTTTTAAGGAATGGTCAAGCAGTTTACTAAATCCTTTTTCATATAAATATTGTAAACGATTAAAAGTTGAATATCGAATTAGACAGCATTGTTTTACTGGAGCTAAAATTGACAGTTCATCACTGTAAATTTTTCCAAATGATCTACCATTATCTAAATGTATCATAAAAGAGTCATTGCCCAAAGAAATCATTCTTTCGTAATGATGACGATCCATATTAGAAGTGATAAAGTCAAAAACAGACAAATCAATTAGGTCTAAAAAATGCTTAGAATGATAGATAGTATTTTTAAAAACAGTTTTTTCACAATAATCGTCATTTGTTTCCCATTCAGCTTTTTTTCTCTTTGTGTATGTGCGTCTGTAAGGATGTCGAGCTGTATCCCACTTAACCACTGGTTTTCCAGGCAGCATTAATTGAACTGAACCTTCCATACGGTCTTTAGGCTTGCCGCATGTGGCATGTGTTGAATCACAATAGTATGAACAGTGACCAGTAAAGCATAAATTTCCGCCTGGTGAAACAAAAAATGTTCTTTCTAAATCAGGTTCAGCTTTTTGCATCAGTTCAGTAGTCATGTTGAACACTCTACCTACTGTAGGAGGTACTCGATAAAAACCCATCAACCTTTTTAAAAAAGTGTATTTTAAAACTATTTCAAGAAAATAATGTACCAATCAACATGAAAAGCTGCTATTTCGGCATGATGACGTTCGAAATCAACAAAATAAAAATGATCTGGAGGAGTTTCATAATTTCTAGCAACTCTTAAAAAAAATAAAATATAATGATTTTAAAATTTTGCTACAAAAAGTTATGTTACTTCATTGGTTTTACCAAAACTTCAGTTCCATCTGACAAAGTTAAGATAAGCTTTATCTGAGTTCCTCTATCTTTTTCAACTTTTTTATTTTTTAATTAAAAATAAATATGAACTCTTTTTTTTTCATTAATTACCACAACTAATTACAGGCAGAGACGACATTGATTTAAGAACTTTTTTCACATTTGTCAAGTCATTGTCAAGTTTTAATTCATTTATTTTTCGATGATACATTTTCCAAATTCCTGGCAAATAACTTCAAAAAAAATTTTAATATTTAATTATTAAAATCAATAATTTTAAAAAGGAAATTTTTCAATAAAATCATTTTTGTTCAAAATAAAATCTAGAAAAAAAAAACAACAATCGCTATTATTTTATTTAATGTAAGAGTTTTGAAATTGATTCTTTTTTTATTTTTGCACTTCGATTAGACATATATATTAATTAGCTTTAAAAATTTTCTTAAATAAAGGAATTTGATTTTAAATAAATAGAGAGATTATTATTTTAGAGATATATTTCGACTCTAATCTACGAATGGACGCATTAAAACCCTTGAGAGATTGTGCGTTGGATATTCTTTAATTCCTAGTTTTAAGTGCATGCATAATCGATAATGGAACCCATGATAAAATTGTTTCTGATGCGTGCACTAAAATAATTTTTTCATATGTAAACGCAATCCTTAAACTGATGTTGTCGATGAAAAATTAAAAATCTAGTAATTACTTTTATGTACTTCATGTGTGTACTTTATGTGACAAAAACGTAAATTGTTTAGTCAAATTTAATTTTAATCTTAAATTTTCAAACACTTCTAAATTATATTATTTTAATTTTTGTTTAAATATTAAATAACAAACATTAGCAAGGGGGCTGAAGAAGGAAGGCTTTTGTCGTTCGGTTAAGTCCCGGGAAATTCCCAAATTTATTTTTCAAATAAAAATAAAATGTACTTCATTTAATCTTTTAAAATTTTATATTTTGATTACTTAAATGAAATTTATTGAAAAAAATTGTATCTTGTAGCCAACCTAGACTTTAATATACTTTAATCTGCATATTTTATTTTAAAAAAAAGTTCCCTTATTTCTTTTTAATGTAAATTATTGAATAAACGGTTAAATAAAACCAAATTAAATAAAGTTAACAAACAAAGGATAAAAGCTTAGTAAAAAAATATTAAGAAAACATATTAAATTGTTGTGTTTTGAAAAATTGATTAATAGAAAACCAGATTTAGCAAAGCTAAACATTAAATTAGTCATCGTTTTACATAGCGAAAGACGTCCTAAGATGTGTTGAGCTATAGACATTGCGCACATGGTTTCATTAGGCATACAGCACATAAAGTACATTAAAGTTAAGTGTAGCTGTTAATCTTCTAATAAACAGATACATAAAAAAAAAAAAAAAAATTATTAAAAAAACATGGTTTAATGTGGTATAAAGAATTTAATAATTTTATAATAAGATTTAAAAAACAATTGATTTTAATTTTGATTTTTTGATACAGATTCAAGTTTTAAAGTTTAAAGTCTTCACGTATCAAATGAGAGAGATGATATAAACATGGGATGGATTTTTCGATTGTCGCATATGCATGCATAAAACCCAGGAATTAAAGAATGTACAACGCACTATCCTTCAAAAGTTTAGGGTATCGTATTCCGTTACAAATAAGCGTCCCCTATGGCTTCAAATTTTAAAACGAAAAAGCATCTGATATGTCTAATCTGTAAACTTTTCTAATAAACCAGTCAAGGATACATTTAGTTTCTAATTTAAACCATATTTTCTCTAAGATAAAATCCTTATTTAATTTCCACTGAAGGTCATTTAAGGAAAATCTCTTAATCATTATGGAAATGATTAAATCAATTCATATTTTCACAATAGTTTAAAATTTACCAAAAATTATTTTTTCAAAAAGATAAAAGTAACAAGTTTTTATATCATGCTTTTTTCATTTTGTCCTTTTTCTTTAAAAATTCGCATTTATATTTATTTTTTGCATTTTTTATAAGTTAAGGTTTTTATACAAAAATTAATGAGATTAATTTCACTATTAATTGTCTTAATCTGATAAGAGTCGATTTTAATTATCTTGAAATTTAAATAATAGTTTAAAAGTATATTTTTACTAAATTTTTTAGCATAATTTTTAAATAATTGAATATTCTTACTTTAGATCATATTGATTATTTTTATCATGAATTTTATATTCTAACAAAAGTTCTTCAACACTTTTTGCATGCTTGCTCTTTCTGTTTACTTTTTCCAATTTCAGAAAACTTATTATTTCTTCTCTAGAAACTGATTCATCATCATTTAAAGTGGTTTTAACTTTTAAATCTTTTGGGTCTATTCTAGTTTCATCTTCGTCTTCATCATCATCATCATTTTTATCTTGATTGGCATCGTTTTTGTTATTCTTATTTTTTTCCTCCTCTTTTTTCAAAAGTTCCAACTCCTTTTCCATTTCTTTTTTCAGCTTTTCATGTCTTTCGTTAATTAAACTCAAATAGGAATTTTTTGTATCAATTGCATGTTTACTCTCTGATTCTGTTAACAAGCGTTCAATTAGTTCTCGATTTTCGTTAACACGAATAAAAAAACTTTTTATCTTTTTATCATTCAAATGATCGTATTTGCTCTGGTTTGTTTTTGCACTCTTTGGAATGATCTGATTTTCTACATTTTTAAGAAAATAGTCGTTGTCTATTTGAATGTCATTCGATGGAAGAATATTGATAACAACTTGGTGAGAGCTTACTTCAACTAGACCGTAAATGTACGATGTGAACAAAATAATAAGTAAACAAAATATAATGCAGAGTCGAGCTAGCGACAAATGCCGTATTTTGTTTATGATCAGGCGTCTAATCTTGACTATCATTTGAATTAAAGTTAATTTGATGGAGGCACATTTGAAACGAAATTTATTTTATCTAAAATTCAAAAATTCTCTCAGGCTATTTTTCAATTATTTAAACCAATATTTTTCAAATTTCGTTCAATTTGTTCTTTTAAGAGCAATTAACATTCAAATTAAAGGACAATTTAACATTTGTAATATTTTAAAATGAGTTTTTGAGAATTTGTACGTTTGGGGTTCCAAAAACATGAAAAAATTTTCCTTTTGAAAAGCTTTTTTATCTATTATCGTTTTTCAAACAGTTGTTTATCTTGAAAACTTTTTTGAAACTTGACCATTTTTTTACATCTTATCTTAAATTAGAATAAGCAACATATTTAATTAGACTTTTTGAAAATTTTTATAGAAAAATTTAGATGATTTGCATATCACTGATAAATTTGTTTAAAAATGAATAGAAATCCTATTTTTTGCTTTACAATAGATTAGTGGTAGTTGAATACCCACTCTTTTCATTTTCATGACGCATAAATAAGAGATATATAATTTGATCCGCTCGATATTTTCCACCTTTTTATAAAAAAAATAAGTGATAACTTGGAAAAACTATAAAACATTTTCCAGAATTAATAATCTTAAAAATTAAATAAATTTTACTCTATAAACTGTTTAGCTTTTGACCACTAAACTATTTAAATAAAAAAATTGAATTTTTAATAATACAAGCATAATTTATGTTTTTTGTCTGATAAGATTAAGTTAACTTGATTATATCTTTAAAAAAGCAAAATTATGGCAAAATTTTTGCATTTACCTGCTAATCATTTGTTTAGAAAATTGTTTTTTTTTTACAGAAAATTACTTTTATCCTCATGATTTTTAGAAAAAATAAATTTATGCATTTTCGAAAATTATAACTAATTTATAGAAATTTTTAAAATCACTGATTCACAAAAAAATTAATTCCAAAAAGGTTTTTTCTTTAATATTTCGGAAAACTTCTTATTTAAAAATTTAAGATTTCGACAAAATACAATGATACTCGAAAACAATTTAACTATGTTGAAAAAAAAGACCAGGAAAGCTTATGTTCATAGAATAGGATAAGCAATAAAAATAACTCATAAAAGCAAAACAAAATCTTAAGAGAGAATTTTTTGTTAATTAACGAATTACTTTATAAAAATTTTAAAATTGATAAAAATAAATTGCATTTAATTAAATCATATAAAAAATTAATAATAATTTTTGATTTAAAAAGGAATTATCGTAATGGTTTTAAATTGAATTTGAATAAAATTTTCTAACTTTAAAGCATAAATTACTTTATTTAGAATCTTTTATACGTTTAGCTAATTTTCAAAAATTTAAGAAAAGCAAACATCCTTAATTTATGCTTGAATATTTTTATTCATTCAGGCTTATTATTCGTATAAATTTTTTTCTAATTAAAATTTCCAATTTGGTGATTGAACATATTTTTGGAAAAATAATGCTAAATAATTACTTTAACATAATTATTGAAACTAAAAAATTAAAACAAATAAATCGAAATTGAATTATTTCCTGAGTTTATTTATCTGCCTTAAGGATAATTTATTTAAAAGAAATGAGTTTTTGTCAATTTTTTACAATTATAATATTTACTCGATAGAAAGCCAACTGTTCAATGTTTCTATGAATAAAAAATATATAATTAAGGAAAAAATTATTCAAGCCAACAAAGAAAAAGTCATATTTGAAAAACTATCACAATATTTAGGTCGAAAAGCTTTGGGCTTAACATCAAATTAACTTCACTATGTAAAGTAATACCTTATCTCTGCTAAAGCTTCAAAGCCAAATATAACTTAAGAAATTTTTGTTTAAACAAAGCTTGATACTTTTATAAATAAACGAAAGATAAAAAAACTACTTCTATAAAAAGAATTCTTTCTTACATTCTAAAGCTACACTTTATAAAAAAAGCCAAGTGAAAATTTAATTTAAATAAATTTTTAAAAATAGAGGGAAACTAATTATAAAATTATATTTTTGTCAAATCAGTAAACGAAATTTAATCTAATTATACTTATAATTTTTTATTCTTAGATCTTAAGCATCAAATTGCAGTCAGATTTTTGCTAACTAAAATATTTTTTTTTAAATTTAAATTTTTATTATGAATAAATGATTCAGCATTCTTCTTACTTTTGATTAAATATTCGATCAATCATATTTTTTCTAAATATTATTTTATTTTCAATTAACGCCAATTCTGGTAATAAAATAAACTAAAAAAAGTTGTAAATAGAAAATTATTAAAAAATCAAAAACTGAATGTAAAGAGTAAAATTGTTCATTTTGTTCAAGTTTTTTTTTATCAGACTCCATTATTTCTTATTCTAATTTTTCAAATTAAATTCACCTGAATTTTTTTGACTAATTCTATTAACAAAAAAATATGAATAAATTTATCGATCATTAAAATATCGATTGTCAATATTTTGATGATTTTTATTCAAATTTCTACTTGAGACGTAGCATGAAACATTAAAATGAAATCAAATTCTATCTGATTTAGCGATAAAATCAAATTGAAATATTAAACTAAAAATCACATTTTTGTTTATTCTGATTTCCAGTTTAATATTAAAAATGAAAACTAATTAATAAATTCATTTTATAATTAAAGTATAACAATAGTCACTAAATCTTTTCTCGATTGCTATTAAAAGAATATCAATTTCCTGTATTTTTTCCGAAGATATTCAATAAAAAGTTTTAGATATTCTTCTGAAAATGGCAGAATGAAAATAATTTTACATTTTTAAATTTTTAGATTTTCAGAATTTTTGTGCGTTGTTTCAAAAAATTTTAAAAAAATCTCTCACATTATTTTCTAAACAAAAAAAAAAAATTAAAATTTTATCAAATATTGCACAAAAAATCTAAAAATATGAAAATATAAAAATGTATAATTATTTTCATTCTGCCCTGAAAATTAACACCAAGTACTTGACTCCCGGTTTTGTGACCAGCCTGGTCACAGTCATCGGTGACCAGAAAATGATATTTACTTGGTCACAGGAGAAAATTTCCGGTCACATCGTAATTTTCCTGGTCACTTAATTTTTCGACTTGTCAATGTTATTTTTGTTAATAAAATTGTAAAATTCTGGTTGAGTTTCAAATTAAAAAATCCAGTTGAGTGTGATGTTTGTGGAGGTTTTTTATGAAGGTGTCAAAGGATTAAAGTTACATAAAATTAGATCTCATAAATAAGTTTGATTTAAATTTTTTATTAAGAAATTGATTATTTTTGACATTAAAACTAAATATTTAATAAAACTTTACTGGTCACGAAAAAATTACTGTATGATTTTTATGGTCACAAGGAAAATTTCCTGGTCACAGTAGAATTTTTACCTATTTTCTGGTCACCAAATTCCTGGTCACCGATGACTGTGACCAGGCTGGTCACAAAACCGGGAGTCAAGTACTTGGTCACATTTTTGGTGACCAACTGGTCACAAAACAGGGAAGACCCTTAAAATCTAATTAATATACATTATTGTGAAAAGTTAAGAAACGAATTGAATAATGCTTCTAATAACGTGTCATCGTGCCAAAATAGTGAAGGAATGATTCCAAGAGCTAAATATTGAAGTCTTATCTTGTGTTCAGATTTAAAGAGCATCTTATTTTTTTGTATCAAAAAGTTAAACCTGAATCTTTGCTTCAAATTTTGATAGAATTTGAAAAGAAAAATTTTAAAGAAAATTTTTTATTTAATAAATTTCTGTGCATCTAGCTACCATAGATGTCTTACAGAAATGATTCTTTAGTACAACATTAATGATTCGATTCATAAAATTATTCGGATGTTTGATCAATCTAAAGCTGTAAAAGTCCCAAATGGTAACACAAAATTAATGACGAAAAAAAATTAATTGAAAAAATTTTAAAAAAAAATACATAAATTTGAAGACTAATACTCGAAATAAATATTAATGGGATTGAAAAGCGAAAAAGAAAATTCATAGAATGATGGATGACAGAGGAATAATTAATTTGTTTAGAAAAAAATTTAAATTTTAATCAATTTTTAATTTTTTGAAAGATTATTTTTCCTTATTCACTCTTAAAGGCTTATTACTTTCGATTTCGACTTAAGTCGTTAGTATGCCTTAACCATTGCTTCTCCTCATTATGAAAAAAATGTGGTTTTAGTGTTAAAATATTTTTTTATTAATCCTCAAAAAAAAATTTAGATTATTCATAAAAATTTACTTTTAAAAAAACTTAATCGCTTGGTAATAAAATTTTTATTTAAATTTTAAAATATTTAATTAAGCTAAAAATGAAAAGAAAACCAAAATAATCAATTAAATAAATTAAAGTGTGAACATTTAGAAGCAAACATATCAAATTTATTAATAATTTTACAACCAACTAAAAAGTTTTAATATCTTTAAAAACTTAATCAGTCACCATTTTGGCATTGTGAGCATCCAAGTCTGCATCGAGATCAGCAGCTGTCTTGTTAACCTGAGGTCCTCGACGACCTTTTTTGCCTTGAGGTCTTCCACGTCTTTGACGAGGTCTACCTTGACCACCAACAGTCACACTAAGTGAAGTTGTCAATTGGATATTCATTGGACGACCTTGAAAAACAAATGATAGAAAGAAATTTTTTGATGAAAAATTAACCAACCATCAAGACTAACACCATTGTAGTGTCGTAGCGCTCTAATGGCGTCTGCTTTGCGTACATACAGAATATCAGCGGTTCCGAGTGACCGTCCTGTGCGGTCATAGTGCACTGCCGCTTTTCGAATTTTGCCAAACTCTCCAAATAAACCCTTGAATTTGTGTAATTAGTCGATTGGATAACAACACTTGTTTATAAATAATTAATTTATACTTTAATATCACTATCAGTGACGCCAAAATCAAGGTTAGATATGATCAGCTTAGTAAGTCCACTACCGGCAGCAATTGGATTGGCTCGTTGCCGGCCAAATTGATTACGCGACTGAAATTAAATGTTTTCAATTTTTTTGCACATAAAACTTATTTGCGTTATAAATGAATAAACAATCACATACCGCGTTAAGAGGTCCACCACGAGGTCTCCTCTTTTGAACACCTGCTCCAAATCTTCTCGGATTTTGTGGCTTGTTATTCGGCCCATTAACCCTAAATCTGCGACCTCGTCTAGCACCAATATTTTGCTCTTTGGCGTACTCATCCAAACTCTTGTCCATGTTTTAGCTTTAAATGTTCTAAAAAGATTTTAGTCGATTAAAGATTTTTTTTATTATTTTGGCTTTTTAATGGCGTCAAATTAAAAAAATTGGCGATTTTTGGCATTAAGAAAAAACATCGATGAACGCAGATTACTATGCGAGTCCTGTTTAACGGGTAGCATTATGACTTGGCTTGTTAATGGCGTCTAATTTAGTATGCGATAAGTTGGTATGTTGAAAATTAATAGTATCTACGCTTTAGTTTTTATATAAATAGTTCATTCGAGAAACATATTTGCCAATTTATAATAAAAATTAGTCTTGTATACGGCAAAAATGCAACGCTGCAGGTTAATTTCTTATGATTATAAATAAATTATGAATCTTTTGAAATTATTTAACCAGGACAACAAAATTTATACTTCATTGTTATTAGTCTTAACAGTTAATATCCTATTTATTAATAAAACCCTATTTTATTTATTAATTAATAAAAATCTAAACCAAATTTCGATTCTTAAATACGCTGAAATGTTACAATAATTTCTTATATTGAGAAATTATTTTTTATGTTTATGTATATTTCATGATTAAGTTTTAAATATGCTAATTTTGTCGCCTATTTTATGCTCTTTTAAAAAATTTTGCCTCAAAAAAATTAAAATATTTTATTTTAAAACAGCAGACTATTTCTTATACTTGTTTCTATACTAATTTAAAAAATAATAATAAAAAAATTTCGTAGATTACTTTTTTATCATTTTAAATATGCTTTTTCAATATTTTATTTTTCTAAATTTTCATTACATTATAAAATTTTACAATCCATTTTAAATATTATCTAAGAATGTAACTGCTGATAGCGGCCACTTGACTGAAAATACTTGGTGTTAACTGTATAAAATTAATTCTCTTGTCAATAAATTAAATTTTTCCTTCATAAAAATTCTAGTAGTTAGTTTTTAATTTTATTTAAGAAATTAATAAAAATATATAACAAAAATAGCCAGTTCTAAATCTAGCAAACCGTATTTCTTTGTTCGATAATGCAGCCTCATTAAATAAAAAAATTCTTCCGCATGTTCTAAAGAGATGTTTTAGTCCATGGATTTACGTCAAAATGAAGATTTTAGTTTTAATGCAGCATTGATAGTTCCTAAAATTCAAAAATAAAATAATCTTATTTCTAATCTTACTTTTGATACAGGTTCTAACGCTGTATCAAATACATCAATTGAAAAATTGATTCTAATTTTTTAAAAAATCTAAAACTTTAATATTTCATTAAAAATAAAAACTTGATTTTAATGCAGACCCTAGGTTTAAAAAATTCCCTTGGAGAATGCGCAATAATTTAACACTCAAAGGCGAGGGAGATTTTTCTACCCATTAAATTTTACTCGTATTTTACTTTTTTTTTTAATGAAAATAAAATGATTTGAAATAAAAAATAAAATAATTTTATAACATTTTTGATTTAAGATATGATCAAAAAAAATTATTAATAATAATTAAATTTACTGAATAAAAAAGTAACAAATAAAGGAAGTAATCAAAGGAGTTCAAAAGACCCCTTGTGCCTTTGAGTGTTTAAATTTTTGAACATAGGCGAGATTGTATTGAATTCATGCGCTCAAATTGTGTTTCTATTTATGAGGCTGCAATATCGAACAAGGGAATACGGTAAAATAATTCAAAAAACTAACAAAAGACTAGGAATTCAAAATTTTAAGTTGATGCAGTCAATTATACAAATTAACAATTCATTATTCATTTATTCATTTTCGTAAATTAATATTGGAACAAAATATAGCTAGAAATGAATTAAAAAAAATAAATTTTTTTACTGTTATCTGAAAAGTTAGACGAACTTAAAACTTCAATAGTAAGTAATTTATTATTTGAAAAATATCACGAAATTTTTTTTCTAAAAAATTTAAAAAATATATATACAAAAATAACCTAAGCAAAATTCAAGAAAAAATTTTAATTTAGAACTTTAGAAAAAAATCTAGGCTTGGAATCAAAAATAAATTAAGTTTGAGTAAAAACTATTTTTAAAAAGAGTTAGGATAGATGGAGAAATTTCGATGATATTCAAATTCAAGCTTTGAATTTACCTATTTTGTTTAGGTCAAACAAATTGTAAATTCGTAAAGAAATAACAGGTTACTAGTCCAAAACAAAAATATTTTTTATTTATTTATTTTAAATTAAAGTGTAATCATTTCATGAAAAAATAAAAAGAAATGGCAAATTTACGGATAATTAAACACTTTTAACATTAATAAAATTTTATATTATACTTTGATTGAGCTTATTTTGAGTTTTTCTTAAAAAGGTTTTCAAAGCACAATGTTAAACAATTAATTTTTTATTATTCATTGGCACAGTAAATTAAAGAGCTGTAGCAGATTAAAACTTGCGTCCATTTTGTAGAACAAAAATTCTAAATTCTAATATGATTGTACACTGCCAAGGGGTAATAAATAAAAAAATTTGATCAAATAATTTGAAATTCTAAAATTTTAAGTCTATTAAATTAATCTTTGAAAATTTTATCAAAAAAAATTTAAAAAGCACTTGAAATAACGATAAAATAATCTTGACTTGTAATCTAAATTAAAAAATTAACATTAATTATCAAATAAACTCAAAAAAAATTAGAAATTTAATGTAGACCTGTGGTTGTCATGGTTATCCTATTATTTTGAAATCCACTAGCCGGTCCAAAAAACAATTTAGAAAAATATAAATTTTTAAAAGAAAAAATGAGTAAATTCAATTGGCAACAGCCTTATGTGAACATATTTAAACATTTTACCATTGCTTCGGACAAAAATGCCATAAAACACGGCGATATTACCAGTCAAACAGATTCTCAAATTAAATCATCAATATACAAAATATCTGGAACAAACTCAACATCGAATTATATTCAGTTACCAAAGCTATCAGGTCAATCACTTAATTTGACTGGTCGCTACATTTATTTTTTAATAAAAGCCGTTCCAAGCAAATCGTTTTCATTTCACATAGACATTACAACTAGTGAAAAAACCTTACTTAGAATATCTTTCAGCAATTTGTACAAGGAATTTAAGTCTACACCAACATGGTTACAATTTCCGTACAAAATTCAGCCACCAAAGGGATCTATTTATGAAAAAATAGACCAGACAACAAAGGACTCGTCAGGACTTGCTCCACCGATCACAAAATGGACAATTTTTTGTGTTGACTTGGCCAATTTAGTTCAATCTTATTCAAATCGCACGTACAGCTGTGTACGTGGTCTCAAAATTTGCTCTAACTTATATATAAAAAATGTGATTACAAGTGATATAATGTACGAGCCTGGCGTCAATTGTAATGAGGCGCGTCTTCGTAATCTAAACTCATTTCCTCGTGATTTATCTTTTCCATGCGATAAATACGAAAATTGGCATCAGTTTTACGACTTTTCTGTATTTAACACTGACTCTGTATCCCCAGTAACCCGTCACTTAGAACAGACATCAGTTTCCTGCAAACAAAAATCGCTGCCTTTAATTCAATCAAAAAAAAATCTTGTCACTTCGCTTCCCATGGTCGGTGTTAAGTCTGAAGAGCCTGATTTTGTAAGTCCAGAAGATGCCGAAATACAAAATAACGACGATGTTCATGTTTATCCTTTAAAAAGCGGTCATAACTTGATATCAAGTTCAGAATCATCTCTTTCTTCAGTCGGTTTAGATCAAGATGAAAATTCTCACTCTAATCCCACTCAACTTCTACCCGATCCTATTTTGAAGCTAAATAAAATAATTGGATTTGGAAGTCACAGTCTATTTTTTGCCAATAATCTTCTTAAATGGAGCAAAGATTCACAATATCTAGTCTATGCTTGTCAATCAATTATTGTTGCCCTAAATCTTGATGACAAAAAACAGTATTGTTTTGTGGGCCATGCGGACAAGGTTTCATGTTTGACTATAAGCGCGGATAATTCAATAGTCGCATCAGGTCAAACTGGTCCTTATAGTCTAATACGCTTGTGGGACTTTCAAACAAGGAAATGCTTGAGTATTTTTCGTCACCATGATCATTCATTGAGTCTCATTGAATTTTCAGCATGTGGCAATTTTTTGTGCGGAGTAGGTAAAGATAAACAAGGAAAAACTATGCTTGTTTTGTGGGATGTTAGAAAAGCAAGAAAAAATGATGTAAAATTAATAGCCAAAGCTCACACAGATGTGAGTATAAATCGGCTAATGTTCGTGCCTTATGATAGTTCAAGACTGGTCACTTGTGGCAAAGATAATGTCAGATTTTGGAGACTTAGAAATGATACACTAAGATCATGTGCAATAAATTTAAGTCCTTATTTAACAGATGAACTGGAATTTACCGATTTAAGCATGAATTCAAGATCAGGCAGCAATGACAATCTGGTCTATTCATGTACTAGAAATGGACAAATTTTTGTTTTCAATGTGGCTAAAATGGAAATAGAAAAAGTTAAAATAATAGAGCCCATTGTTAAAAAAAGTGGAATTTTGAATAAACAAAAAAATTCTCCCTGTTTAAAGCTAAATTCTATTTCTATATCTGACGACTATTGTGTAACTGGCTCCGATGATGGATTTGTAAGACTTTGGCCGCTTGATTTCGGTCAAGTATGTCTCGAGGCTGAGCATGACTCGTCTATTATCGTGGTTAAATTTTCTCCTGATTGTCAGAACATTGCCAGTGCAACTCTGAGCGGAAATTTAGGAATTTTGAATGTTGAAAAAAAAAATTATTCCACTCTGATTCGAAGTCATATTCATGCAATAAATGATGTTTCATTAGATCCTACTGGCAAATATTTGGCCACTTGTTCAGATGATATGACATTAAGAGTCTGGTCTACGGAAAGCTGTCAACAACTTTATGATTTTAGCGCTGCAGATGAACGACCCACTTCTTTATGCTTTATGTCAGCTAACATTCGTACAAAAAATTCAATATTTGCGTGTGGATTCTCTAGTGGAAAAATTCGAGTTTTTGATTTAACCCAAGCAAAGCTACTCAATGAAATAAATTCACCACATTTGAAGAAAACATGTGAAATTTTGGACCTCAAATATTCAAACGAAGGAAAACGCTTAATATCAGGTGACTCATTAAAATATTTGTGTATGTTTGATTCGGATAGAGATTATGTGTTGTTGAGAATTTTGCCAAATAGTATCATTTCATCAAGAAGCCTTGTTGTTAGTACAGATCAAAAACATTTATCTGTTATTGGACCTTTTAATAATCTAATATCTGTTTTTGATTCATTTACATTAAATGAAACAATGCGAATCAACATAATGGAAAATGAACATGGGTCGATTGAAAATTGTGATGAGAATTCTCTGTACAGAAAAGAGGCTGCTGTACGTCTTTCCTATTCTGCTTATGATCTTAATCAGCTTGTTTGTGTCACTTCTGCAAACCGATTGCTAAAATATGATTCAATGACTGGTCAATTGCTATCTTCAGTGCCCAAAATACACCGATCCCAGACAGATTGCATCACCGTGACTAATGACGGCAACTATCTAATAACTTCGGGAGATAGTGCATTAAAAATATGGGACTACTATTTTAGATTTGATAAAAACTATCAGGTAATTTTTATTTTTATTGAAATAAATAGAACTTTTAAAATAACAAATTAATTAAATCTAAAATTTACAAAGCAAAGACATAAAACTTTTTAAAAGGAAAGATGTTTCTTTATAGAGCCTTTTTTGAATATTTTTTTACAATTTTTTTCTTTGTTTTTCTTTTATCTAAAACACTACATAACACAAGTAATTTTGTTTTATATGAAAAATTATAGTCAAGATAAAAATGAACTTATTAACTCATAACAATAATAATATATGTCTGCTTCTATCAAATACAGAACGACGTCTTTCTGAACCTTTAAAAGATGATTCTGATTTGGTATCGAAGTTGCTACATCGATATAATCCTTAAAAATTTAATTATTACCTAGCTGATATCGGTTTTTGTGTTTTCTAACGAGCTTTAAGAATTCACGGACCGAATCTTCTACTTGCATTCTAAGCACAAATCTTTAGATTCATCAAAACCATCATGAGTAACATTTTGAAAATATAGCTTAAGTAAATACTATTTATAATATTGATAGACAAGAACCATAAAAAATAAAGAAAATTTTCATTGATTCAGATAAAGCCTTAAAAAAATAATTTCAGGATAATTCTTCATCAAAAATTATATCAGACTTTTGTATATAAGAGAAAATAAGCATTGAATGCTTACTTTATTAATATTCTAAACTTTTTTGTTAAAATTATTAAAATCCTTTTTCAATATAAATTTTTGAGCATGGTCAATAAAAGTTTGATTTAAATTAATTCAATTCTCTATGGATTGATTATCTTATTTTTTAAAAATATCGATAAAATGATTTTTTAAAAATTAAATTAATTTTTTTGATAAAAATTTAATAAGTATTTTTCGTGCCTTTTTTATTAAATATACAGAAAAAATATATGAGCAATTTAATTTAAATACTTGATTTATCAATTAAATAGACCTTGATTAGCGTTTAATAAAAATCGAAAAATTCATCTTAATCTAAAAAAAAGCAATATTAAACTCGAAATTATTTATTTTAATTGTTTTTTTTAAACAAATAAACAAATTAAAATTTGTCTGGAATTTTTTATTAAAATTTTTATTTATTTTTTTATTTATAAAATAATTCCAAAAAAGCTAAAGTGATATTTAAAGATTAATATTTTTTAAGACTTTTATTGGGCACTCATCATCTATCAATCAAATTGCTATAAGTCCAGACAATAAACAGATAATAACAGTGGGTGATTCCATTGTATTTTGGGATTTTTTGGCTTATTTTGGTGTAAATGAAAGTAAATTACCAAATAAGAAAACAATTTCCATTGGGATAGAACCACAAGTAGAAATAACCTCTCATATATCTCATAGTCGAGGAATAGACAGCAGCTCATCGGATATTGAATCATCGCATGATTTGGATTTAGATATCACTTTTGAAGAACCAAAGCAACCACCAGTACCAGAAAATATTGAAATAGAAACAATTCTTTCAAATGAAATCGAAGATACTTTATTAAGAGATGAGCTAAACGAATTGACTATTCTGGACGAAACAATTAATGATAAACCAGTGATCAAAAATTTCAAAAATCTACCTAGTTTTGTACCAGAAAGTTCAGAAAATTTTCTTTCGAATTCTTCTAATAGTTTTAAAATGTTTAGTGACGGAAAAATAATCGAATTGGAGACCAAAAGCAGTGAAAAATTTTTAACTCACTTAAAGCCAAATAATTCCAAACACCTTGTTTCTCGATCTAAGAATTCGTTTTTGGCTAAAAAGCGTTTTACTGCTCCAGACAACAAATGTGGAATTCGTTTAGATTCCATAATTGGATATAATGGAAAATTTTCAGCTGAAAATTTAATCTGGAATTCTGATAATGAATTTTTTGCGTCATCTATTGGCTCAACTTTGTGTGTCGAGGACTTAAAAACAGGCCAACAAAAAATTTTAACATCACACCACGAAGACATAACTTGTGTCGCCATGAAAACTGATATGACTCAGATGGCCAGCGTTTCATCCTATTTGTTAAACATTTGTCTTTCTGGTGAAGAAAATTTACTTCCAAAATGTCAAATAGTAATATGGGATTGTGCAAATTTGAGTAAAGCTACAAACTTGTTTCACAAAAATGCATCAAGCGTCACTTGTCTTAAGTTTTCAACAGACGATCGCTTTTTAATTTCGTGTGCCGATTATAAATGTCCATCTCTTTTAATTTGGTCAACACATGACTATTCTGAGCTAGTTTATATTCAAAATTTTAACTACATAATTAATGACTTGGTATGGAATCCGTATAAATGTAACGAGCTAATTATTGGTTCTTGCAATAAGGCTTTATTGAAATGTTCAATTGAGGAAAAAGGATACAAAAAAGCTTGTTTGAGTGTGACTGAATTTGATATACCACATGCGATCACTGATTTATACAGCATTTTTGATTTTACTGCTGTTACATTTGGTGCCGAAAATTGGATTTTTGCAGCTACTACCACTGGACTTGTAACAGTATGGAATCTAAAAAACAATTCATGTTTTTTAAATTGGAAAGCTGATTCATCTGAAATCGATTATTTGGTCAATTGTAAACAAAAACTGATCACTGGATCAAATAAAGGAAATCTAAAATTTTGGAATATTGGAAGTTATGAAGAAATAAAAAAGGACAAGTAAGTGCAGCATTTAAGTTATTAAGTTATTTTCGAAAAAAAATAAAAAAAATTAAGGGAAATTTTTTTATAGATTAAATTTTTCAAAAATAAATTTCCATCAAAAAAGCAAATAAACAATATTAAATGTGTGAAAAATTAGAAAAATTAATAAAACAAATAAATTTCCAGTAACTGAAAAAAATAGAATTTTTTCTGGGTTTTTATTCATTGTCTGAAAAGTAATCCAGCATCAACAGACCTTATTAAATCAATTGAAACTTTAAAAAATAGATTAATGAAATTTAATCATGAATAAACCAAGAATAAATTGGCAAACTAAAAATTTTGATAAATTTTATTTTCAAATTTGATTTAGAAATTTAAAATGCGCAATTAAATTACAATGCATTTTTTATATATTACAATACTTTTTCAAAAATGTAAAAATTAAGCTTTGAAATGTAACAAACATTTAAAAATTTGCAAATAAATTTAATTGCGCATTTAAAATTTTTAAATCAAATTTGAAAATAAAATTTTATCAAAATTTTTACTTTGCTGAAAAAATACAAAGTCCCCTTAAGCACAGTTTTGACAAACTCTGAAAATTTTAAATATAAAAATAAAATGATAAAAAAAAATTGATTATATTGGAATGATAAACCTAATATCGTTTTTTTTTAAAGAAAAGAAAGCTTTGTGATTGAGAACGAAATTCATTTAAATGGATCAATTAAAAGCTGTAACTTTGATTCATCTTTGGAAATTGGTATTATTGGCACTAGTAAGAACACGTTATGGTATGTTAACTGGAAAGAGGAGTCCAGTGTTCGAATTGTTTCAACACACAGCTCTAAAATCAATCAATTAATGTGTATCGAAGATAAATATATATCGAGTGTAAGCGATGATGGTTGTCTTAATTTATGGTCAATTAAAGATCGTGAACGTTTGATTCAATTTGAGGTTAAAGTAGCTGCTTTGTGTCAAATTTTAGTACGACTAGATGGTAAAGGATTTAAAAATAAAAATATACCTGATAAAGGAAACATGGTGATCGTTGGCTATGCAGATGGTTCTATAAGATTGTATAGCATTGAGGAAAAAAATATAATTAGTAAATTCAAGCCGTTTGCTAGATCAGTTACTTCCATAACGTTTTGCGAAGGAACAAATAACATTTTAGCAGGTTCTTCTGATGGTTTAATGGCTGTGATTGATCTAAATGAAGGAATGACTACTCGAATTTTAGAAGAGCACAAGGGATCCTCTATAACCAGCTTAGATTCAATATATTCTGATGAGAAAAAGATGAATTTTTGGTGTGCATCTAGTCATAATGGTATTAGTATTTGGAGCTGCAAGTGGTCCGAAAATGTTATTCAAATGGTAGATTGGTTAAGTTTTCCAGGAAATGATACAGACATCGAAATTTCAAAATATTCTCCGACTCTGGCTTTTTTTGAACCGAAATCAAGCCAAAAATCTCAAATTGATACTTTAATTTATACAGGTCATAGCCTAAAGAAAAATGTCCTTTTTTATGATTTTATTAAAAAGGAATTGGTTCGTAAAATGGAAATGTCTGAATCAGCAGAATGCTTGGCCATATCACCCAGACAAAATATACTTGCTTTTGGAACCAAAACCAGATTGCTTCAAATTAAAGATTATAATCATGGTACGTTTCAAGACTTTGCACAGCATTCAGATACAGTTTCTTCTGTATGTTTCTCTAGCGATGGTAAAAAACTTTTTTCAAGCTCTTTTAATGAAATTTTTATATGGAATGTTAATGTTTAACAATAAAAAATTAATTCTTTTTTATACTTAATTTAATAAATAATATTGTAATATCATGTTTATTGTTATAATTCAAATAAAAAAAATAATTTAACTCAATATTTAAAATTTTTAAAAGCTAGAAAAAAAATGTTGATTTTCGATAAATTTTGTTTCTAAAGAATTAAGGAATAAATATTATTCATATATCAATAAATATTATAAAGATATGATTAAATTTTTTCCCACACTAAATTGACTTGAAAATCAAGGTTTTATATGTTTTATTAATAAAAAATTTAAATTTAACTATTGATATTAAAATTGATCGTTTTTATTTAACTCTTTCTTATCTAGCTTTAACAATTCAGGTTAATTTCACACTTTTTTTAAAATTAAAATTTAAATAAAAAAATTTCATTAACTTTGAAAATTAAACTAATAAATCTTGAAAGAATGTCAAAAAATTCAAAACCGGATTTTGAAACAAATAAAGTTTTACCCACTAAAAACTCGTATAACATACATCCATTCAAATTTAGAAATTGAACTACTCGAATCAAGATTTAGTAGACTATTTGAAAAATTCTTATGTACAAGATCTAATCATAAACAAATTAATAGTGACCTCAACGACTATATACCAGATATATTACAAAAAAAATTCAGCACACTTTTCGATATCGCAAAAAAACACATAGAAAAAAAATGAATAATAATTAAGTAAAATTAAAAAAAAAAGAAAAAAATTAACATTTCAATTTTAACTTTTAAACGACTAAAAAATTGACTTTTTTATCATTGAAAAAAAAACTATAGAAACTCTTTTTTTATTTTATTAGCATTTATTTTTATATCACTATTTTTGAACTTTAAAATCTATTATAATCTTTTTATGAACTTTTTACAGTTGGCTGAAAGGAAGGACTAAGTTCCATTCCAAACTGCCAGGGTTTATAACCCAAACTATATTTTTAATTAATTAAAAAAAAATTAATTAATTAACCTTAAATGCAACGAAACTCAATGGCAACTAAGCAAATGTTCGTGTCCTTATTGGTACAAAAACTACATACTCAAACACGTAATTGGAGTAGCTTATAATCTTGGGTTGTGCCAATTTCAAGCTCTTGATTTGAATATTGAAGCGAATACAAAGTGAGAAAGGTGCAAAAAAGAAAAGATGACATAAGTTCACCGACATTCAACGGTTCCTGTAAATCTAGCACTACAAATCAAAAATAAACATGATCGTAATGAAAACTTACAACACGATGAATTTCAAGCTTTAGAGTCCACAACAGATATATTTAGTAGATTTGAGCGTAATAACAATAATAATCCAATGTTCGTTCAACCGATTTCATCAATTTTAATCACAAATATAAATTCAAACGAACCTCCAAGAAGAAGAGGACGCCCAAAAAAAATAGTTACTAAAGTGTGAATTTTGTTTCTAGTATCTTTGGTCTATTTTTATATTTTTTTATCTACTAATTAATTGTATTAGCTATATTTTTATTAAAATTACCTTTTTTATATTTATTTTGTCTACTGAAAAAATAAAAATAGCAACTGACGAAAACAAATATTAACTTTAAACTATTACATTCTTCTATTATTTATATTTGCTAATTTAAAAATTCTATTACAATATAAGTAGAACATTGATAATTATTATTATTATTAAAAAATAATTTTAAAAAATCCATATATATATCTAAATAAATCTCAACGACCATTCTTTTATCTATGTTTTATCTTTAAACGAAAATCAAAAAGTTGAACATTAAAGCAATCAAAAACTTGTGTTTTGCAAAATTTTGTGTGTATCTATGAATTTAGTAATAGCAATTTTTCTACCATATACTAAAAATTCTTTTCTATTGAATAAATATTTGAAATTTTCTCATTAGATTAAAGAAGATATATTTTTTCCTTATTCACTTCTTGTGGAGCATTGGTTCATTACTTTTTTACTCAAGTCGATCTTTTGCCTTCACCCTTGCTTCTCCCCATGTCATTCCCATTTCAGTGAGCTCTTCATGATTGTTGACCTCCATGTTACTGCTGGTCTTCCTACCTTACGTCGCCCTTGTGGTGTCCATTG